>JADLZK010010179.1:0-104786 GCA_015847255.1 Hyparrhenia diplandra
CTCAGAGGGAGTGGAAGTAATATGAATCGGAGGCACCGGGAAGAAGGAATAACAAAAGTGTATGTGTCTCACCCTCATCGCCCCATGTTGTGCACAAATGGCGCGACTTCAAGACTACACAAATGAACTACCGTGGGTGGGCATAATTGATTTTTCGTGGCGGTTTATGCCCGCCACGAACACAAGGTCATGGCGGTTTCATTGCCCGTCACCGTTAATCATTTAAAAAATAAAAACGAAAAACCCGTAACCCAAACCCTAATGGGCCGAGTTCCGGGCCCGCACCGGCGTGCGCCGCCGCCGCCCGGATCCGACCTCGGAATCGATGCTTTTCGGGCTCGCCCTCACGCGCTGAATCCGCCGCGCCGCTCACGCGCCGAATCCGCCGGGCCGCCCGTCGCCCACGCGCCGGATCCGCCCGCGGCGGAATCCGCCCCGCCGCCGCCTCGCGAAGATGTCCGCCCGCCGCCGGCCCGCGGCGAATCCGCCGCCACCATGGAGGGAATGCGCCCAAAGCCGCGGAGCTGCCGTGGGAGAGGCCGCCCGTCACGCCACCGCCTTCCGCGAACAGCGCCGGCGGCTTGCCTCCGCCGCACCGCCTCGCGTCGCCGGGCTCTCGCCGCGCCGGATTCTCGCCTTTGAACCCGTCGGGAGGGAGGGAGGGAGGAGGGAGGGGAGGGAGGGAGGGAGGGGGTGGGGCGCCCGGATCAGGGCGGCCGCGCCGGGAGGAAGGGTGGGGGTGGGTTCGAGCGGGTGAGGGCGGGTGAGGGAAGGAGGCGGAGGCGCGGGCCAGGAAATGAGAGAAGTGAGTGGGTGAGTTAGGGTTTGATCGCGATATATATACCGGGACCTCGATATTGGGCCAGGATGGACTTTTGCCGGCCCGGTGTACCAGATTTCTGGGCCTTATTTACCTTAATCGATTTTCCGTGGCGGTCATTAAAACCGCCATGGTAAATTATAAAAGACCGTCACGGGTTAATAGAGACATTAACCGTGGCGGTTTTTCAAATGCCCGCCACGTAAAATGAAATCTGAACACCACGCAAAATCAATTTTGTAGTAGTGCGGAGCATCTCGAAACGTCACACTGGCCATCCGTCCTCTGAACATTTTTTTCAGCTACACAGATGAGGGGAATCTTCTCCCTCAGTGCCGTGTCATAGCTTTGGCTGGTGCCCTCCAATCCTCGTGGGGTCTCGTACACTGTGGTCGAGTTGTAGGACGTGGCCAGATCCTGCTGTAGCCTAAAAATTTAGGTTTTGTGGCGCTGAATGACGTATACTGGCACGGCACACCCGCAAAACTTCCATGAAGGAAAGAAAAAGGATACAGGTTGCCCACCGGCGGCAGCAGCGAGCAAGTGGATTTTGTATTCGCCAATCAGAACTTTGACTCTTTGTATGCGGATGTTGCTGCTTGATGTGTAACATAGTACACCAAGGAGTATCTTGCTTATTATGAATCCAGTGGTCGCTCGGAGTGATTTCTGGGTGTATCTTTTTGGTTAAACGACAGTGCAAACATGTTTGGATGCTGCTGCCCCAAAACTTGACTACTTGCCAACAACTAATGCAACATACAATCCGATGGTGCCTCGGCTGTCCCAGTTGAGGCAGAATACCACTGCCACCGCGTTCCTCGCACTTCTCCTCACTGCCAGCTGCTAGGAATTCTGTTTTCTTCTCCCTGTAACAACAGATTCATGAGTGAACTTTTTTTTTTGAGGAAAACCATGAGTACATGATCGTTTTCCAGGAAAAGAAATTAATCAAAGCTCTGGGTATTGGTGGCAGAGGAAAAGGAATGGCGTGTCTGGATCCCAACATCTTAAATGGCCAGGCCGCCGCGGCGGGAAAAAAAGACGGAAATCTATAATCAGAATACGCGAGGTGCTGCAGTCCTTGATTGTGAGTCGTGTCTTTTATCCATCATCAGTCGACGTCGTCGATGAGGACACGTACAGGAAATTCATCCCTGTGATCAACTGTGACGGAGTTGGACTAAGATCCGGTGCCCGCCAATATATCATTTGGATCCCTCTTTTTCGTGCTATTAATTTGACGACAAGATCGACCATTCATGCTGCAACCTCTTTCTGCTGTCGTTGCTGTTTTTCATGTTTACCAATAACAACTGTCTGTGTTCTCAGTTGTCATTCAAGATAGGACTTGCGGATCTGTTTGGATGGACTAGCTAGGGCTAGTCAGCTGGGCTGAAAATTAGCTAATCTTGACTCTTAACAACTAGTTGGAGACTTGCCTAAAATTAGCTCATCTTTAGCCCTCATGTTTTAGATGCACTAGGGCTAATTTTAGCTAATTTTTAGTTCTTGTATCGAAACGTGCTCTGAATCTGGTAAAAACAGAAATTTGTTGCAGCAAAACAATCAAATTAGCAAACGAATTTCCCGCAGGAGTATCATCTCACTTATTGGACTTGGGCAGATTTGACGAATCCATTATTCCTCTTCCTAATTCTAGCTCTCACAAGCACAAGAACGGAATAGAAGAGTAAGAAGCCAAAGCCATGTATATATAGCAAGTTTTCATCAAAAATATAATGGTACTACTGTATAATGTTAATGTCCTAGCGTCCTCGTCTACTGTACATCATTTGATTGTGATAAAAGCAACTGTACTACTGTATATGGCAAAATAAGACACTATCTTGATATTCATTTATTCACGGCACAGGAAATGCTGCTGCAGATTGTAATGCACCATAACGAGTTTCAATATATAAGGGACTTGCGCTTGGATGCATGTTCCACCAACACCCGTGGTGTTCTGCAACATATATACATACATACTCCGCCTCTCAGCTGATCACTAGCCACTAAGAGACCAAGAGATGTCCATGATGTGGTTTGCACAGCAGTGTCCTCGATTGAGGGGAATAGGAAGTGGAGGCAGCAGGAAGGCTGGAACAGCTAGTATTGATTTTCCACCGGACTGGATTTGATTTTTGTCTGCAACGTAGAGGTGAAGATGAGTGACAAACAGACAATGGCATCTCAAAGAACAACAAGACATAACCTGGATTCAGAAGACATGAGGCAAAGCTACTCCCGACTGAACAGGAACCAAAAACGGAGCAGCCCGTAGGCACATGCAAGGAGGATCTTAGTAAAATTCATTTTGGCGTGTTACAATCTGCAAGATCATGCATTCACTCTACCATTAATACTAAGATTGTGTCATACTTTGTCTATTTGTCATACATATAGTACAATTGTGTTTGTAGTCTGATTTGGCCATTTAGGGCGTATAAACATATAGGAGCTAATGTTCTTGCTTGACACTCCCGCTGAGGACAAAGCTCAAGGAACAAGTCGTGCGAGTGATAAATTTCCTTGTCCGCGGAGATGAAATCAATGTTTTCCGAGGTTGGGTCGCCAGTGTGATGTTTGAGATGCTCCTTCTGAATCCTAGATCATCTTGCTTGACAGTAGTATTAAATTGGCAGTCTCCATTATTTTTCTTAGTTCCCATTGTTATCAGCTCAACCTAGTGATGAACTGCAGGAGTCCCTGACAAATTCTTTTCTTAGATAGATGGAAACAGTCCACAAAGATCAATGGGTCGGTTGATAAGCAAAGTATACGCATCAAGCAGAAAATTAATTACGTCATCAAATGATGATGGCTCGTACATACATCAAACGAGAAGGTCATGATTGCCCCATGCTAATTCATCAGCCTCGCGGACCACTACAGGAGCCAGAGCAGGCTAGAGGACTGTGACTACGAGTCACGCGTGATGCTTCTAGAAAGCACTCCATCGAAGGTCATGTTGGAGAAGATTCCCTGTCCTCGAGGAGAACGTTCCGATCGAGGCTTGGGTCAACAGTCTGCGACGTCGAGATGCTCCTTCGGAGAGTTAACTCGACCTCGACATGCTTTGCATGCTGGTACCGCAGAACATGAGTTTCGCTTCTGCTATCCCCAGCTTCCCAACGCCTCCGCTTCCTATATTGCTCCCGATCGATTGATATATCCCTTGGAAGGCTGCTATTATACATAGTTTCATCTCTTGGTCGTGATCAGTGATCGCTAGAGGAATTTATATATGTTGCTGAGACACTAGCGCCCGGCCAGCACGGTGTTGGTGGCACATGTAAGTAGTGTGCAACTTATTAAGGCGCATTACAATCGTACCATGACATCACAAAAACATTAATGAATCAATAAGGTAGTGTCTTGCTCTAATACATATCTACAATGCGATTGCTTTTTCATTATTGCATCCGGTCGGTTATAGTAATGAAGTATCTTTGCACAGTTATCATTATTTTCTCATAATGAAGGGTTTTATTTAAGAGTGACAGATAGAATTGAAATTGCAAATTCATTCACATGTCTTTTTTTCATTTTAGAATAGTTCTTGTTTTTAATCACTACTACATAAATACTTGTGCCTATGTCACCACCAGTTTATTTAGATGCTAAGATTTCCACATTAGAGATGCGTCTAGATTGTCATTAGTGATCGAGACCTCCATGGGAAATGGCGTCTATCCTTTTGTCCTTTCCTCCATGGGAGGTTTTTGTGGACGCGAGTATACATGCCGCAAAGCAAAAAATCTAGGAGCAGGCCACATCCTAAGAACTCGACGAGTTCGAGATCCACCATAACAGCGTCTTCCTTGCGTCACAATGCTTCAGTCAACGCTCAGAGTACGTTCCTCGCGTGTTGTAACATTCCAGTGAAGGCTCTTCCTCGACCTTCTTTATGGGAGCCCAAAGGTGGCAAGACAACTCCAAAGAGATGAAGCAAGCGGTAAAGGATCCGATCTACAAGGACGTATTTTGCTCGTGAGTCACAACACAACGCTCCGTCCAGTATGTGCCTTTGCTCAACTCTCTATAGCCAAGGACAGCGCGCTAGAGAGAAGAATCCTCGTCGCTGGAGGTGACATGAGCATTATGAGGCTGAGACTCGGGTCGGAAGCTACTCATCGCCAGCGAAGACATGGTGCAGCTGGAGGAGCGAGATCCTCGGCTGTTCGAGCATTCCTGGTGCCTCTGATTTCTATTCCCCACGAGGACTGCTGCTCATGCGCCACATCATGGCCATCGCGCTGTTGTGTTACTTGTCACCCAAACGTGGCGACACCATGCAAGTTTGAGTTACTTATTGCCTCGGCATGTTCTGGGGCTGGGGTTTAGGTCAGATTACATTATTGTCCACACTCGCCAACTTATTCTTCAGAGAACACAGTCACAGTCTGTCTGTATGTATGCGCTGATTATGTATCACGGTAATGATCACGAAGCCTTGCCCCTTTAAAAAGAGAAAGATTGCACGATCCCTTTACAAGAGCACTACTGCACTAGTATGTACCACGGGTAGACCTGTTATAAGAGAAGTACTACAGTAGTCATAACTACCAAGCAGAGTTAAAAGATGGATCTTTATTTCTATCAGATCAATTCAAGGGGATCGCAACCAGAATTGTCCAGGATGCTAGCTAGAATGGTTCTGCCATAACATGACCTTTGGGCAAGTAATTATATTGGCAGTCTCCATTATTATTATTTTAGTTCCCACTGTTATCAGCTCAACCTAGTGCTGAACTGCAGGAGTCCCAGACGCTTGCATTGACAAATTCTATTCTTAGATAGATGGAAACAGTCCAGAAAGATCAATGATCAGTCGGTTCATAAGCAAAGTATGCGCATCAAGCAGAAAATTAATAAGTACATCATCAAACAGTCCAGAAAGAGGACCACTATGTACATCGATCGTGTTCCTCGCGAGAGTCGCGCGACTTTGCTGCTGGAAAGCGCTCCATCGAAGGTCACTGCGTGTTGGAGAAGATTCCACGTCCTCAACCAGAACGTTCCTCAACAGTATCAGTATGCGACGTCCGAGATGTCAACGTCAACGTGCTTTGCATGCTGGTAATGGAGAACATGAGTTTCTCTTCTGCTATCCCCAACTTCCCAGCGCCTCCGGTTCCTATATTGTTCCCAATGGAACGATCCCTTCGAGGGCTGTTATATATATAGTTGCTCATCCATTGCAATTGCACATCGTATACATACATGACTTTCATCTCTTGGTCGTCATCAGGATGGCTAGAGGAATGTATATATGTTGCTGAGACACTAGCGCCCAACGCGGTGTTGGTGGCACATGTAAGCTAGTGTGCAACTTATTAAGGCACGTTACAAAAACATTAACGAAATAAGGTAGCTTGCTCTAATACATATATACAATGTGATTGCTTTTAATTATTACATTCGGTCGGTTAGAGTAATGAAGTATCTTTGCACAGTTATCATTATCTTCTCATAATGAAAGGTTTTATTTAAGAGTGCGAAACAGAATTGAAATTGCAAATTCACACATGTTTTTTCATTTTTGAATAGTTCTTGCTTTTAATCACTACTACGTAAATACTTGCGCTTCTGTCACCACCAGTTTGTTTAGATACTATGTCAGATTTCCACATTAGAGATGCGTCTGGATTGTCATTAGTGATCGAGACCACCATGGGTGACCTGTATCCTTTTTACCTTTCCTCCATGGGAGGTTTTTGTGGGCGTGGGTATACATGCCACAAAGCAAAAAATCTAGGAGCAGCTAGGCCACATCCTAAGAACTCGATCAGAGTTTGAGATCCACCAGAACAGCGTCTTCCTTGCGTCACAATGCTCCAGTCAACGCTCAGAGCACCTTGCGTGTTTGAAAATTCCAACAAAGGCTCTTCCTCGACACTTGTTCGTAGGAGACAAGCAGAAAAGAGTCCACGCCATGAGGGAGAAGATTCCTCATTTCCAGAGGTGAAAATAGTACTTCCCCGTCCGGTTGTGACTCTCAAGATGCACCTTCTCAGCTCAGGGAGGAGGTCAAACACGTTGCTCTTCCTTTCTTCCCGGTGCCTCTCATTCCTATTCTTACTCCCATTCCCTTTGAGGGATCCCTTCTGCCCAAGCACACAATCCCATGGACAACATCACTTGTGTTTTTCAATCTCTCTTGGTTGCTAGTGTGATCACCCGTCGTGTCTATATATATACACATCACTACCGGAAACGGCACCTTGGCCGTGTGCCCGAGCCTACGCCGAGTGCCATATATCGGGCACTCGGCTTAGAGCCGCTAAGCCGAGTGCCTAGGGAGCGGGCACACAGCCAAAATCAACACTTCGGCTTAGACACGATAAGCCGAAAGTGCTAAAACCGAGGGACACTTTCGGCTTAGACAAAACAGTCGGCTTAGAGGCGAGATAAGCCGAGTGCCTAACGTCGACACTTCGCCAGCGGAAGTTTCAACCGTGCGCCACCGAGCGCCGTCGGCCCCTCCGTCACTTCTAAGCCGAAGTGCCAAAATTTGGCACTCGGCTAAGAGTGCGACACCCGGCTTATTTTTATTTTGCCGAGTCCGGGAAAAAAGCCCCCAATGGCACTTTCGGCTAAGAATTTTTTTTTTTTCCAAATGCCTTCAAACTTTTTCTCCTCAACACATATCACATTTTCTACCCCTAACAAAGTTTGGTGCATTTTTCAATTTATTTACTATATATAACTAATTAATTGCATTTCAAACAATATTTTTATCGGGTGAGATTTGAACTACAGGTCATTCAAATATTTGGAAAAATTGAGTGTAAAATTGATATTCATGTTAGTCAACCCTAATTTAAGGCCCGAGAGATGATATGATTACGGTTTTCAATGATCTCGTTTTTGAAACATGACACGAAGCGTGTGGGTGAACGGTTTTTAAATTGTATAAAAAGAAAACGAAGTTGAAAAATCACGAAATTCGATGAGTTGTCGTCATATCATATGTGGAAGCTGTGGAAAAAAAATTGAGAAGGTTTAGAGCAAGTTGTCACGAACATCGCTTGAAATTTTGGAATATCTCCTTAGAAGTTTTGAGTTAGTGAGAGTGATCTCCTCGTGTGTTGGATATATAGTGATGGTCAAATTGTGATTTGACTTTGAAACTTTTCTATAGCCACAAGATATCAAATATAGTAGCAAGTTAAAATTTAGAGATTTTTTGGATCCGTTTGATAATTTTTATTTCTTTTTTATTGCATTTATATAAATTGAATGTTGCCCTAAAACCACATAAAATAATGGTTCGTTTTTCCATGAAATTATAAAATTTTCATTGTTTAGTTATTTTGAAATGGTATTTTAAAAGTTTAATGAAAAATAATTAGGAAAAAAAAGGATTAGGAAAAGAAAAATGATAAATTAATTTTTTTTTATTCTAAGCCGAAAGTGCCGTAGCTTGTGGCACTTTCGGCTTAGAAGCCGGCGGTAATTTTTTTATTTTCTTTTTTTATTTTAAATTCTAAGCCGAGTGCAGTAGGTGTCGGCACTCGACTTACAAATATCATATTTTTTTTGGCTTTTTTTCGGTTTTCGGCGCTTTTTTTTCGGTTTTTGGCGTCGGCGCCTTGGGGAAAATTTTTTTGTTTTTAATTCTAAGCCGAGTCCGGGGAGGTTGGCACTCGGCTTAGAAACTGTTTTTAAAAAAAAAATTAATGTCAGCATTTTTTTAAAATTTTTTTCTAATCTGCCGAGTGCCTAGATCTTGGCACTCGGCTTAGAGTTTTTTTCTTACACGAAAACCAACTTATCTCTTCTCTCCTCTCTCTCTCTCTCACTCTCGCTCTGCTCACTCACGCGGCACACCGCCGAGTGCCCCCGGCCCGCCCGCAGAGCCCGCCGCCCCCGCCCGCCGAGGCCGCCCGGCGGCGTCGCCCGGCCGCCGAGGCCCGCCCCGCGCCGCCAAGCGGCGCGCCACAGCGCCGCGCCCGCCGACCGGCGCGCGGCCCGGTGCCCTCGGCCGACCGCCGCACCCTCTCGGCGCCCAGCAAAACCGCACCGGCCCAGCGCCCCGCCCAGGAGCCCAGCGCCAGCCGGAGGAGGAGGGAAGAGGAGGGGAAGAGGAAGGAGGAGAAAGGAGGAGGGAAGAGGAGGAGGGAGGGAGGAGGGAGGAGGAGGGAGGGAAGAGGAGGGGAGGACAAGGAGGAGGGGAAGAGAAGGAGGAGGGAGGTGGTCGGCCGTGCTCCGCCGCCGTCCATGGTCATCCCGCCCGCCCGTCGTCCGCGCCCAACCGTCTTTGCCATTTGTCGTCCGGGGGTCGTCCCGCCCGCCCAAGCAAGGTGAGCTCGGTGTCATGTAGTGATAGTAACATTTGCATGATTGTGACAAAGTGCAATGAGGAGTTCGTTGTTTTCATGTGTATGGATATGTGCTCGATGTCGTGTAGTGATGGTAATACATGAATGAATTTCATGTGTATGGATATGTCTTTGGTCGGCCATCGTGCCGTTGTTTTCTTGCGGTATTGAAAACCTCACCGTGTAGGGGAGGTTACGTCAAAATTTTAATTGAACCCGTCTTTTTTTCGGGTGGCCGACGCGTCGGTGCGAGGCGAGCACGTGACTTCACCGCCCAGCTGCTGGTCCTTTTGCGCACCGCTAGGTATAACCCCTCTTTACATATGATGGTCGTAGATCACGTAACCCGGTTAGGCGTCTCCGTTCGAAAGTGATACGGTTCGATGTATGCAAAAATTGCATACGTAAAACCGTATCACTTTCGGGTGTCCACGCGTTTTTGGACAGCCTGATGATGCGTAGAAGGGGGTTAGTTTGCGTGCTCTACTCATATCAGAAGGAATTTCGGCGGTACCTCCCTGTTGTTCTCCGGATACACAATCTCCCTCTGGGACGTGTGTTTGGAGAACAAGCGAGGTGTCTTCAAATTCTTTCTCTGATAATGCGTGTAGTGTCGTAAACTAACCCCTTCTACGCATCCTCGGTGGGATTAGGACCTATCTTTACCTATGAGATAGTAGGGTGTACAAGTAGAGATGCAATGGAGTATCATATTACTCACGTGGAGTATATGGTAAAGGATGGATGACTGTTGGTATTTATTAAGTGCTAAAAGAATATGAAGGTTCCGCAAGCGCACAGAATACCATTGTAGCTTTTCCCTAGGAGAGTATTCTAGAGTATCGTATCCACAGGGAAGCTTTGGCTAAAGAATCTAATAAGTCAAAATCATGCATCTACTAATTTAGCAAACCACTAGACTAAAGTGAGGGGGTAAATGATAAGATATGAGTTATGGACAAAAGCACTCACTAGAGAATTCCATAATGAATGTATAACTATCAAGTTGAGAGGACAACGGGAGAGATTAGGGTTCCTATGTACTTCTCTATTACTTAGGTTCTATGATAGCAATCATACTAACGCACTTTGGAGCAACAGATCCTTTCCAACTCTCGAGAAAGACTGGGAAGAAAGTAGTCGGGAGAAGGCTGCCAAAAGCTCTACAAAACACCAATCCGAACGTGGTGGAATACAAAGGCCTATGACAATTTGTCACCCAGGGGCTACCACAACTAACCGTGGGATTGGGCGCAACCTCAGGTAACCTATAGCCTAGACACCAAGTCTATACTATCGATTACAACTCTAGCTACCGCGAATAACTAGAGCCCTCAATACGAGTGGAGATCCCATGCAATAGCATAACAACTATACTAACCATATATGAAAGACATGGAAGTAAATAGAGAAGATAAATATATGAATCATAAGTCTTACAAAGAAAGGATACAAGACATACCAAACTCTGTAGACATCTCTAGAACCGGAGCGCAGCTCCACTCTCCCTAACTCTCTAGTTGCTAATCTACTACATTGGAGAATCTAGCCCTAATTCTCTAGTGTGGTGGAGAGGTTGTCCTCACATTGGGACACCACCATGACCAACAGATCAAGAGATAATGAATAGAATGAATTAGGGTTTTACCCAGGGGTAAGGGGGTCTGTTTATATAGCCCTTAGCGATGAACGATGGCCCTTGGATCAAAAACCGACCTTGAGCAACGGCGTAGATACAACCTCAATGTCGGTTAGAAACCCGACCTAAAAGTCGATCTTTGATTGGTGGAAATATCCCGGCGTCGCCAGGATCGAGGCGGCGATCGCCGGGGGTCCCGTGCCACAACGAGATCTCCTTCCTCCTGGTGTCTTCGGTGTCTTCTAGAATGTTTTTTAGTCCACTTTTCGGATTGAGTTGCCTCACGGTCAAGTCTTCTCATCGTATGGGATGCAAACTCTTCGGGCTTTTCAGCGCTCTTACTTTGCTTTTATCTGTTAAGTCCTCAGTAAACATTTAAATCACCAAAGCTCGTTGAACTATGTTAGTCAAGCCCCTAGTCTATGTGATTATTCATTTTATGCCCTTATTTCATGTTTAGTTGACTAATAATATTATGCTATAACGGGTGTCAACAAGTTCCCCAAGCTTACCCTTTGCTAGTCCCTAGCAAAATTATATTTATAGTTAGAGTCGGATCGGGGAGTTGCTACAACGCTTTCACACCTCAAAAGTACACATGCTTTGAAACAAAATTTCTCCTCCTCAGTATTAGAATAAATCTTTTCAACCTTCAACTTACCCATATTAGCTTTAACCATGGAGCTTATAGCCTTTTCTTAGGATCTTGGGCAATTGAAAGATAGAACAATCAAGTCAAGCACCATGTTTCAAACTCTTTGTTCAACCTTCATTCTCGGAGTTTTTGCAAGTTTTCAAAATAAAACTCAAAGTTCCTTTTGTATGACCCTTTCAAGTCTCTCATTTGTGGTATTTGTGGATCCTCACTAAGGCAATAATGTTGTGTTGCCTTTCTCTCATAGTATGTGGTATTTTTGAAAATAAGGCGGTAGGACACTATGCCTTCTTCTCTCTCACCTTATATCTAAGGCTTATATCCTGGAGATCTATGTGGGAGAAAACTAAATCTACTTACTAAGCATATATTGTAAGTTAAAGCAATGGATCCAAAGTCACGAGTCATCCGATCAAGTGATGCATGTGTATGGTGGAATATGATGGTAGGTGAGGTGAATACAATGAGGGGAAAGCCTAATTTTACTTTTGCTCCTTGTGGAATCATCTCTCTTTAGAATCTTGAAATATTTATGAGAACCTGGGTTGTATGCTCTTTCTTTTTCTTTCTTTCCTTCTTTCTTCTTTTTTTTTTTATGAAGAGACGGGCATCTAAGTACCCATTGTTTTCAGCGGACACTTGTCCATTTTTTTAACTCTTCTTTATTCACTTCTTCTTCTTTTTCTTTTTTTTTTTTCAATACAACCCAAGTCTCTTTTGCGATAAACTTTTGAGAGATAGACAAGAGTAATGGAGCTTTGTAAGATGTTGGCTAAATGGATGGGTGTAGGGAATATTTTTGGTTGCTCTCTCTCGGTACGAGTAGAACATTTTTGGTGGATATTTGGTGGATGCTTTGTGGATGCGTACTTCTAGGGTAGAAGTAGCATAAATGCAAGTGGAGTAGAGTGGAGCGGGGTGGAGTGTTCATGATCAGCATGACAAGTTTCTAAGGGTCGATAAAGATTGAACAAACTCAATGCAAAGCAAGCGACCTATATATATCAAAGGGTTTTCCTAATCTATGGAGCATGTATATATAGTCGTGGTAGGAGGTTCAACACTGTCATACAGGAACTTATCATGTGCACTTTTAATTTTCAAAAGATAAATCTCTAGAAATCTAGTATCACTAGGAGTAAGATAAATAGCAGCTCGGACTCTCATATATCATATCCGTCAATTACCTAGGCTTGAGCAAGCATTTGCTACCCACAGGTTTTAGGGTTGAGAGCAAATCTCAAGTCAAAGCAGTTCCATTAAAAAGCTCGAGAGAAATTAAGCTTGAAAGGTAGGTACTTGAAAGGAATTACGACGGAGCAACTATTCATCATCTCTATGGCTAGAGATTATCTTGAGAGTTTATTTTATTCTCACACTCTAATAAAGACTCTTTAATAAAGACTAGATAGACTCTTTTTATTTGGTTTCTTTAGTTATGCATCTTTTTATTTTTCTTTCTAATAAAGCAAATAAATCTAGCTAATATTAAATAAGGTATAAGAATACTTATCCGGATACATGGGGTTGCCCTCCCCAAAATTTGGATGTTGACATAGTCTTTGATGATGATGTGGAAGTAGAGGTAGACAACGACGATGGTGTCATCCTATCATGTCTCTCTTCCTTGAATCTGCTGAACTCAAATAAACAACAAAGCCCAAGTGGAACTAGTTAAGCGTTAATGGTTTTAGCCACTTAGCTTCTTGTTGCCAATAATTATGATTATTCCTTTAAGACAATAGTTCAGCAGCGTTAATAATTTTTTGGATTTTCTATGCAAATAAGGATGATGATGCATGCATATTTATTTTATTTTTATGCCACCACAATAAATATCCTTGTGGGTTGTTACACACCACAAAATTACTCACATGGGGCTTAGAGTTTTTCAATGCATATGCTACAAACAAATATTTATTTTTCTTTTCTAATGCAACGCTAATGCTATAATTTAAATATGCTAAAGGAAAACAATTATGCAATGCAAGGAGGTAAATATGCTATGCATATAGATAACTACCGATCTTACCTTTCGGCGAGGGTTCGATGTTTTAAGTCCTCTCGAACGAGACTTCTTACCTTGTTGTTTCTTTGAGTGTATTATCGATCTTGACAAGTCGTGCTCCATGAGATGGTGAAGGACGACGTCACCCATGTTCTTTGTTGGTCTTATGAGTTGGAGTGAAGCATTGATGATGGACGTAGACAAGATCTTGTTTAGTGTGCATGCTTGTAAGACATTCACTTGTTGAATTTTAGAGAGACCGATAAGCTTCTCCACCTTTTTGTTCAAAGTGTGTCCCGCTTGCAAAGTCAAGGTAGAGATCAAGTGCATGGGCTCATTTGGTGGGAAAACACCAACAGAACCAAAACTTCATTCATTCTTCTCTAACCATAGGCACAACAAACAAGATAGAGTTGATTTATTATACACTTTTCTTAAACCTAATGTGACACCCGCCCAATTTGGATGTGGCCCATGAGTAGCCTATGAGTGCCTGAGTGCACATGTTAGTACCACCTTGCTAGTTGAGCAAGGGTGGAGCCAACTTATAAGCCTTTGCCTTCCAGCCATATCACCTTCGGGTTAACCCTTTTACACGAAGCGAGGGCGAAAAGTGCGGGGTGCTATGTGTGCGCGTGCACGCCCCTCGGAAGGGCCGCGGCGGTGCGGCTTTGGAAGGCGGGGTGTCACACCTAACTTGGGTGACAAGATCAGAAGATTGAGTATGATTGTTTGTGGTTAAAACTTTCGACGGATCGAATCAAGCTCGTTGACTCTTGGAAGGGTTTTCTTATCTAAAACATGATGTATCAAAGGCATGATTATGATTATCTTCTTCCAAAGCAAGGTGCACATCATTTTATCTTACATGTTTAGGACTATGAGATTAAGAGAGTGGTGGTAGGAACAACTAAAGAAACAAAACATGTTGAGCTAATGAAGTTGGATCGGGCAAGGTTGTTCCTCTAACATGTTTACTTCTTTTTTATTTATGCACAAGCCATAATTAAGGTAAAGCTTAATTAATGATAACTTACCTCAAAATGTTACCTTAGTATTGGAGTGTGACGCGTAACACCTTGTGGTGGTCCTTTTCTTTCGCTTTCGAAGCTTTTCTTCTTTGGCCTCTTGTGTATCTTGCTCCTCACTTATCTCTTTTTATTGCATCGTATTTTCTTTCTTGTTCTTTAAATTGTGCTAGGACCTTTGTGCTCCTCTCATGATTTTATTCCTGTAATATTAGTTGACACATATACCCGAAGGAATATACAAGTAATTGTAAACAAGGGTAGAATTGTCATGGAGCTAAAGGTTGCTCCTATGCTAGAAAAAGTTTGATATTTTAATTAGCATATGTTCACTCTTACTTTTTCTCTAGTGGGAAATTTTATGATATCTTAAGTTTGATTTTGATGTATGACATTTATTAACCAATCAAACTTAGAGAGACAAAGTAATAGTGAGTAGAGGGATTGCAAACCATCATGTCGAGTGATGGGAGCCCTGAGAAGAGGAGTATGTCGGATGATCTTTAGAGGAGTCGACCTTCCTCCCCATGCTCGAGCCTTCCGGTCCTTTCGGCACTTTAAGTGTGAATTTGAACCATCCCGCCTTTGATGTTCTTGTGGCCTCGTTGCTTTGTCCATCCACTTCTTTCGAAAGTGATAGATTTTTCTAGATCATGTTGTATGACACTCTTCTTCATTGAATAGACATAGCACAGATCATTTCCTACAAAATATTAGTGGACACATACCCGAGGGAATATACAACATGGTTGAAACAGGGGTTGTTGTCCAAAGTTCATAAGATCTCATCTATGCTAATGAGAAGGTGGTTCTTTGATTACCTTAGCATAGATTTTATTTATTCCGTCTTATAACCAAAATTTGTTTGTGGCTGCACTCTAGTATATGGATCAAGGCAAAAGTAACTTGTAGCAAAAAGACAGAGTGAATGGTATTTGATACTTACAATTCTTCCATCAATGATGAATGAGTCGGTGTCTTTTGCACAAGGTTGGAGTTCATCATATGCCTTGCTTCATCTCTGATCTAAGTTCATCTCTTGACTTTCTCGATTTGGATTTGAGAGTTTTCTACAAGGGTTAGTCCAACAAAATATACCAGCATCTACTACAACATACTATTGGTTCAAAAATCAACCTAGACACCACGTCCAATTTGATTTAGGAAGGCATTTTAACCTAAGCATCACGCTTTAATTTAAAAGCCAATGAAAGTAAAATCACCACTCCTAAACTAAGCACCATGTTTCATTTAAGAGATGTATGAAGATATTCCCAAACCTTAGCATATTATAGCAAACAAAGGTAACATGAAAGCATCACAGAGATTTACTCAAATAGAGACGAAAAAGAGCATGATCATGGTGAGGATTTTTTTTTTCTTTTTTTTTAGATGCAAAAGACATGGATGAATGCAAAGGACTAAACATGCAATTGGATCTACTATGATAAAACATAAACTAAGAGGAGTGAATGCATGAGTTGATCAAGTAAACATGCAATGCAATGCAAGAAATTAAATGATAACTACTCAATAAGTTTAAAGTCCATGAGCAAGACTATCTCACCTTTATTGATCATACTTACCACAATGTGCGGCTTTTTTTATGTACGTCACTTGTGATGTGTGCATTGAATTCTTTGTGGCGACTTCTTTTCCAATATGCGAGATGGTTAGAATATATATATATATATATATATATATATATATATATATATATATATATATATATATATATATATATATATATGAATACATACCTTTGAGATGGCAGGGTTCCAATGTTGATGAATCTTGAATGATCAGGCACCCTGGGTTCTTCAATCTTTCTTCTTTTCTCGTGGAATCTTGTCGGAAGGTCGCAACGATATCTTTTGTCCTATCTATTCCACAACTCAACAGAACAAGGGTAATCCTACTAAAGCTAGTGATACTAAATTAGCAGACATCATGATCATTATTAGAACCTTTAGGCCAATTGCATCCCCGGCAACGGCGCCAAAAAGCTTGTTGGTATTTATTAAGTGCTAAAAGAATATGAAGGTTCCGCAAAGCGCACATAATACCATTGTAGCTTTTCCCTAGGAGAGTATTCTAGAGTATCGTATCCACGGGGAAACTTTGGCTAAAGAATCTAATAAGTCACAATCATGCATCTACTAATTTAGCAAACCACTAGACTAAAGTGAGGGGGTAAATGATAAGATAGGAGTTATGGACAAAAGCACTCACTAGAGAATTCCATAATGAATGTATAACTATCAAGTTGAGAGGACAACAGAGAGATTAGGGTTCCTATGTACTTCTCTATTACTTAGGTTCTTTGATAGCAATCATACTAACGCACTTTGGAGCAAATGATCCTTTCCAACTCTCGAGAAAGACTGGGAAGAAAGTAGTCGGGAGAAGGCTGCCAAAAGCTCTACTAAACACCAATCGAACGCGTGGTGGAATACAAAGGCCTAACAGAGCTGCCACCGGGGGGGCTACCACAACTAACCGTGGGATTGGCGCAACCTCGGGTAACCTATAGCCTAGACACCAAGTCTATACTATCGATTACAACTCTAGCTACCGTGAATAACTAGAGCCCTTAATACGAGCGGAGATCCCATGCAATAGCATAACAACTATACTAACCATATATGAAAGACATGGAAGTAAATAGAGAAGATAAATATATGAATCATAAGTCTTACAAAGAAAGGATACAAGACATACCAAACTCAGAGACACATTCAAGAACTCGGAGCGCAGCCTCCGCTCTCCCTAACTCTCTAGTTGCTAATCTACTACATTGGAGAGTCTAGCCCTAATTCACTAGTGTGGTGGAGAGGTTGTCCTCACATTGGGACACCTCCATGACCAAATGTGTCAAGAGATAATGAATAGAATGAATTAGGTTTTACCCAGGGGTAAGGGGGTCATTTTATATAGCCCTTAGCGATGAACGATGGCCCTTGGATCAAACCGACCTTGAGCAACGGCGTAGATACAACCTCAATGTCGGTTAGAAACCGACCTAAAAAGCCGATGCCGATTGGTGGAAATATCCCGGGCGACGCCAGATCGAGGCGGCGATCGCTAGGGTCCCGTGCCACAACAAGATCTCCTTCCTCCTGGTGTCTTCTGGTGTCTTCTAGAATGTTTTAGTCCACTTTTTGGATTTAGTTGCCTCACAGTCAAGTCTTCTCATCATATGGGATGCAAACTCTTGGGCTTTTCAACGCTCTTAATCGCTTTTATATCGCATTAAGTCCTCAGAAAGATATAAATCACCAAAGCTCATGGAACTATGTTAGTCAAGCCCCTAGTCTATGTGATTATTCATTTTATGCCCTTATTTCATGTTTAGTTGACTAATAATATTATGCTATAACAGGTGTCAACAATGACCGTCGGTGGATGTACGAGGGCTGGAATGCTTATGGAGCCTAGAGCGGAATGGGTTACTTAAGACCAATGCTTTTCTTGGAAGCAAAGATTCGGGGGCTAACGAAGATGCTAAAGTTTGGTGTCCCTGTAGAGTGTGTATGAACAGGCGTAAACAAGAAAAGTTGCAAATGGGCAAACACCTTGGCAAGCATGGATTTATGCCAGACTATACCTGGTGGACCCACCATGGTGAAGTACGTAGGAGAGACGAGGCTGTGAGACAACGCATCGAGGATCTCGATGCAGAAGGTGGGGTAGCGGACATGGTGGATGACTTTCATGAAGCAAACTTTGGTGGAGGACGTACGGAAGAGGGTAGAGACCAGGCAGAGGCAAAATGCTAAGGCGTATTATTACATGTTGTCGGGCCGCACGTAAACCTCTTCATTTAATAATACGAAGGTCTCTCAACTAGATGCCATTGGACGCCTTTATGGCCTTGAAGTCCCAAAGTGCCACTTCGCCGAGACTCCTTTGAGAGAATGCTCATAGTTGTTGGCAGTTTGCTTCCGTAAGGTCACGCCCTTCCATAGAACATGCACGAGTCACAAAAACTCCTAAATGTGTTCAAGATGCCATATGAGCAGATACATGCTTGTAAGAATGGTTGCATCTTATTTAGGAAGGAACATGAGGATGCTACGCGACCGCCCAAAGTGCAAATTCTCTAGGTACCCGAGCAGGACTTGGGTGATGGCCGAAGAGGCAGATAAAAATCCCCGTAAATGTCCTACGACATCCGGCCGCTCGCACTCCGTGATCCAATGGCTATACATGACTGAGGAGTCCGCCGGGCGATGACATGGCACAAAACCGACATCGATAGAATCCGCACAAGATGGTACATCCTTCGATGGTGACGATGGCAACATTTTGATAACATTCATCATGACAAAGCTCGAGGCTCAGAAATATGCGTGTTGCGATGGCAACGGATGGGTTCAATCCTTATGGATTGATGGCTGCCCCGCATACACTTCTTGGCCCGTGTTCGTTATCCCACTCAATCTCCCCCCAGACGCCTTCCAACGGCAGAACATAATCTTGTCGTTGATAATTCCCCGGCACCCCGGGAAGAATATGGGTGTGTTCATAGAGCCCGTGATTGATGAATTGATCAAAGCTTGGGACGAGGGGGTATGGACATACGATCGAGCTACAAAAGTTTAAGCTTCAAGATGTATGTTTGGTACGAAGATCCATGCATGACTTTGTGGCATATGGAATATTTAGCGTTGGTGTGTTCACAAAGAAATTTCCATGCCCAAGATGCAAGACAGCCTACGAGGTTTTTTGGTTGAACAAGGGTGGCAAGTTTTCCCCGCTTTGACCAACATCGCCAATTCCTTGAACTTAACCATCCATTCAGAGAAGACGAGAAGAACTTCATGAAAGGTCGTAGTTACGGACCCTCCACCGGAGATGATGTCGTGCCCGCCGGTCCGTGCTCGCTTTGATGCTCATGGTAGATGACACGCCCGTAAATGGTCGCTTTGTGGGGTATGGTGTGGATCATGCATGGACTCACAAGTCGGGGCTAGAGAGGCTCCCCTATTATGATGACCTTCTTTGTCCACATCACATCGATACAATGCACACCGAAAAGAATCTCGGTGAGGTACTATTTGGAACAATCATGGATACAAATAAGTCAAAGGACAAC
Source organism: Hyparrhenia diplandra (assembly GCA_015847255.1). Taxonomy (NCBI): domain Eukaryota; kingdom Viridiplantae; phylum Streptophyta; class Magnoliopsida; order Poales; family Poaceae; genus Hyparrhenia; species Hyparrhenia diplandra. Next base: position 19,579 of record JADLZK010010179.1, read on the forward strand.
GTTAAGGCTAGAGTGGATCCGGCAAATAAGTATGTGACGTAATCAAGGATCGCGATGAGGCCTCCTAGAAATGGCAAGAGATGGACGAGGCCCAAGGCCGATTTCACGTTAAGGTGGACGAAAAGGAAGGAGGTACTAGAATGGTTTCTAAAGATAATGTTCCCCGATGGGTATGCGCGCTTAACTGGAGGAGAGGAGTGAACTTATCGCCACCGCGAATCAATGGGCTCAAGAGTCATGACTACCATGTGTGGCTTGAGCGGCTTCCTCCGGTCATGGTTCGAGGCTACGCCCCCGATCATATCCGCAAGTGTTGGCAGAGTTGAGCTATTTTTTTCGCCCGCCTATGTGCTAAGGAGTTATCTCGGGCCGTGGTTGCGCATATGGAAAATGCGACTCGCGGTTGGTCCGTAAGTCGGAGAAGATCTTTCCACCAGGCTTCTTCACCCAATGCCACATTTGATTATGCACCTACCGTATGAGGCACGAATGGGGGGGCCAGGCAGTACCATTGGTGCTATTCAATTGAGAGAGCCCTAAAGGTTGTTCGGAAGAAAACTGGAAATAAATGCAAGATTGAACCTTCCATCACAGAGGCAACGATTCTAGAGGAGGTGACAAACTTCACAACAACATACTATGGTGACAACCTTCCGAGCGTGCATAATGCACTCCCTCGTTACAATGCTGGGGAAAATTTGGCGAAGCTCAGCCTTTTTCAAGGGCAACTTGGAAGTGCAAGTGGTAAGACCACGAAGACCTTGAGTCGTGCAGAGTGGCGCACTATCATGCTCTACATACTGACCAACCTCACAGAAACGGCGCCCTACATGGTGTAAGTCACTATTTCTCATCGTACTTGTTATCGAGTACTCACTGTTCTCCATCCAACGCCCTTCTTCACTCAAACCTCATAGGGAATTTACTCAACAATTCTCGAGGAAGAGGAGGGCGCCCAAACGAGATCAATTGACACCCTTCTTAAACAGGGTGCGGGCAATGGAAAACCCTGATTTCATTTCTTGGTTCAAACGAAGGTACGTTGTATTTTCTTTGCGCGTATTTTAGTTTCACATTCTCATCCCCGCTTTAAACGGGCTACGAATGATATAACATTTCAGGGGGCCAAGACGATGACAACATGGACCCAGAGCCGAGATAGGTTTCCCCGTGGTCGTGGAGTTTAGGGTCCAGTCATTTATCTGGTTATGATGTCAATGGATATCGATTCCACACAATAAGCCACGAGGAGAGTCGACCCAATTGAAGAACCACAAACACCGGAGTTTTCACGCCCAGCCTTGATGGGGATGAATATTATGGAAGAGTTGAAGAAATATACGAACTCACATTTCGGGGCCGCCAACCTCTTAATCCCGCGTTTTTTAGTGCCATTGGTTTGATCCTAAAGAAGTAAGAAAAGAACACAAAAAACTTGGGATAGTCAAAATTCGACCGGATTCCAACTACCTAGGAGATGATGTGTATGTTATAGCTCAACAGGCCACTCAAGTTTATTATCTCCCATGGGCGTGCCAAAAAAAAGATCAGCGTCTGAAGGGTTGGGAGGTTGTGACCAAGGTATTACCACACGGTAAACTACCTATCCCAAACAATGAAGATTACAACTTTGACCCAAGAACATACGAGGGAGAGTTCTTTCAAGAAGAGGGGCTACAAGGAAGCTTTGTGATAGACATAACCGATCCAAATAAAATGCAAGTGGACAATGAAAGGGTTGAAGATGAGGATGAGGGAGATGAGGTTGTAAATGCGAAGGACTTAGAATTACTTCGGCAATTAGAATTAGGCAATGTGGTCGACGTTGCTCCTGAAGATGATAATGAAATCAACTTGAAAATACACATGTATGATAGTGATGATCCTTGTGAAGATGACCTAGCTCCTACAGAGGACAATGATGATTATTTCTAATTCATGTAATATTATGTTAACTTTTAAATACGTTATGTTCTTTTTGTAATCTGTCCTATTTATTTTAAATCTCTTTCTAATCTTGTTTTTTATTATGTTTTTTGTAGGTTGATCGAAAAAGATGCCAGCGGAGGCGGGATCTCAAGAGCTTTTAGGCAAAGTCAAGTCCAAATCTGGCCGGGTGAGCGAGTTAGTAGCAGGACGTGGGGGGAGGCCGAGGAGACAGCCGGAGGAGGCGGGGAGGAGGCACGAGGAGGAGGAGGCCGAGGAGGAGGAGGAGGCAGGAGGAGTTGGAGGAGGCTAAGGGGGAGGAAGGTCGCCGAGCCGCTCCCTCCGCCACCAACAGAGGACGAGGACGAGGACGAGGACGAGGAGGAGGAGGAGGAGGAGGAGGAGGAGAGGGACCAGGAGGACGAGGAGGAGGACAGGGGACGATGAGGCGGAGCAGGGGGACCCGGGGAGGTGGACTCGGGAGGAGTTGTGGTGCGCTAGTGGAGCCCCTTCCTTCCGGGCGCGACAAAAACCCTACTCACGAGGGCACTCGACACTCCCCAAAATGACCGATACCTTTAGAGAGACGCCCGATAGTGGGGGTGGTAAAAAAAGTAAGTAACAAGCTAGTAATCGCTTTTTTCTCATTTCTTATGTTCAAAATATCTGTAAATACTAATACATTTTCTTGATTATTTTGGCGGGGGGTCTCTTCCTTTTTGCAGGCGGTGACCACAAACGCCATCCCGCAAGGGCGTTATCGATGTCTTCGTTGAAGGAGCACTTCCCCCGCTTGGTGGACTTTGGTGGAGTTGAGCGGCCGGCCCGACGTTTGAACACTACGAAGTTAAGGCCGATACAACCGACGGGATGGTCACAACTACGGTAATGTGGCTGAGCGTGAGACGCGGAGGTGTGGGTAAGTATTCTTCTCACTACATTGCTTTACACATCACATTGTTAAGACATTCTTCAAATTATATCCCGATGTCTCATTTCTATAAAACAGATTTCTACAAATGGAAGGATGAGCCCGGGTGCGAGGAGAAGGCTTAAGAGAGCGGTTAACAAAGCCCGCTTCAGACTTGTGAAAGACATGCACTACGACGCAGCGCATCCAAAGGCCGCCGAGATTACAACAGAGAAGTCTTGTACAAGAAGATCACTAGAGCGAAGCAATATTGGAGGAGAATAAGCTGACCAAGGAGCAATACATGCATGAAAAGGTAAATATATAGAACTAATACTTAAATAGGCTTCATTTGATCGCCCCTTATGTCACATTTGATGACGGTAGGTGATTCCGTGGTGGTGCGTGGGAAGGGAATCGCGGCCTGGTCGCAAATGGTGGACAAGTGGTGCAGCGACGCCGCTTTGGGAGAAGCACGTGGACGCCCGAGGACGGCGCGTTTGATGATGCCAGTCCAGCACATCACCAAGGAAACCTTTGTCTCCCAAAGCCTACAAAGCTAGATGGGTACGCTCAATCCACTTCTGAACTCTAAAAGCTCAAGTATGCAAATTTTTATTTATCCAGCTTGTTTCTTTCACGTCAAGTTGTACCATGGTGGCGGTCCTCCTTCTCCGAAGTTCGACAAGCGTGGGCAATGGCCCACACCGCCCAAATAAGAGTGTCGAGCGCTACAACCCGAGGCCCCGCCCGAGAGTTACAAAGAACCGGCCCATACACTCCCGCCTCAATCGAAAGTACACGGAGTTGTACAAACAGTCCATGGGCAAGACAAGAACCCCTGACCATCCCATTGACGAGAAATCGCCATGACGTTGGGAGAGGGAAGAAGCATGGGCGGTACTACATCGGCGACGGCGCAAGAATCGACCCACGCAAAGACTAGGAAACTCGTGGAGATTCGAGCTACCAGCTCGAGCTTGAGGCCGAGATAACACCGACCAACCGTGGTGTCGACACTACAGCATTACTTCTTTGTCATTTGTTGTCGATTGATTCTTTCATACCTTAGCTTTGCTTTATAACATGTGGGTGAAATATTGTAGGTCCTACCGGGCGGAAGAGAAGAGGTCGCTGGAGGAGTCGATGCAGGAATGCAAAGAATGTGGGAGTACATGCAAGGCTTCATCGCCCGGCCTAAGGCTATGCTGTGCCGCCACCACAGATATTTGGGCCTCCGCCACCAATGGAGCCGGCCGCGCCGATCGAGCAACCGTGAGTTTCTAACACTTGAACTCCTAATGTGTCTATGAATATATATGGATGTGAATCCAAATGAAATGTTGGTTTTGATGCACCACGGTGTGTGCATATGGGTATGTGTTGTCGGCCATCGAGCCGTTGTTTTGTTTGCAGGTTTGATAGACCTCCCCGTGCGTGGGAGATGCTGCTGAAATTTCTAACTTTTATCACACTCCGGCCGCTTTTTACAAGTTTTTATAACTATTCTTAAATCCTCGCCTCACACACAGTATACTTTCCTTTGTGTAGCACCAATCGGCGGCGGCCAAATGACCCACATTCGAAGTAAGGGTCAATCGGGCGCCCGGCAGCGGCGGGAGAGTCTCCGCTCAGCGATTTCCACCTTTCCGGTTTGGAGCGCCTCCGGATCCGCGCCGTAGTGGACTTGTGTCCCGCAGACTACCGGACTTTTATGTGTGTTGGCTACATTGATGGACTTGTTTGTTTTGTGTTGGACTATGTGAATTGTGATGCACATTTAGTTTTCGGATAGTTGTGATGACATACGCTATATTATTGTGATATCTATTAATATATATATATATATATATATATATATATATATATATATATATATATATATATATATATATATATATATATATATATATATATATATATGTGATAAATGTGGACTGTGGATATTTATGTATATATATATGTGGTTATAAATTGCTATATATGCGCTAAAAAAATTAAAAAAATCTTTTACGAGTGCAATGACCATAACACTTTCGGCATAGGATACACTCTATGCCGAAAGTGATATGGTCATAGCACTCGGCTTAGATGGTTTTCAAAAACGCCTGGAAATTTAAGCCGAGTGCCTTGCATGTGCACTTCTTAGAATGGCCTTTGCCGAAAGTGCACATGCAAGGCACTCCGACGGCAAAGAGCCATTCTAAGCTTCCGCACTCTAAGAAAGGCCCATTCTAAGCCGAAAGTGCACCATGCAAGGCACTCGGCTTAGAAATTACATGAAAAAAAATTCAAAATTTCTTTTTGGCGTGTGTAACACTCGCATAGATTTTTTAAAAGAAATTAAAAAATTCTAAGCTGAGTGCCTAGTCCTAGCACTCGCTTAGACCTCCGCCAAAAAAGTGCCAACGTTATCTCCTTTTGTAAGCCGGGTGCGCCGTTGACACTCGCCTTAGATAGATAAAACACTCGGCTTAGGCTAAGCCGAAAGTGCCCGATATTTGGCACCGGGCTTAGGCCTTCAATGCCGAGAAAACGTGGCCGGGTGGTCTAAGCCGAGTGTTACACTCCCGGCTTAGCCTAAGCCGAGTGTTTTACGGCCTAAGCCGTGTGAGCCCTGATTCCGGTAGTGCATGTTTCTGAGACACCAGTGGTTTTGGTGGCACATGCGAAAGGAGCAACTTATTGAAATTCATTTAGGCACGTTACAGTCTGCAACATCATGCATTTACTCTTACCATGAATTCAGCTCAGGGAGGAGTTATGAAGTATTTTTTCATAGTTATCATTATCTTCACATGTTTTTTTTTCTTTTTTAGAATAGTTCTTGCTTTTAATCACCACTACATAAATACTTGCGCCTATGTCACCACCAGTTTATGTAGATACTATGTCCGATTTCCGCATTAGAGATGTGTCTAGATTTTCATTAGTGATCCAGACAGCAGGATGATTTTGGCACGATGGATGATTTTGTCCATGACGCGATCTACGGTGGGGGTGGCCATGATGTGGATATTGGTGAGACGGCCTTGGAGGACCCCCAAGGACGCAGATTTCTTTGAGGATTTCAATAACTGCCTCAAGAGCATCGACCTTCTTTATGAGAGTGCAAGGTGGCAAGACAACTCCAAAAAGATCTGGGGCTGGGGTTTAGGCCAGATTACATTATTGTCCACACTCGCCAACTTATTCTTCAGAGAGCACAATCACATTACACGTCTGTATGTAATATGGTGGCCATGATGGCGGTCGTGGTCCCGGAGGAGGCTGTCAAGGGAGCAGATTCGATCCAAATCGCGGAAGAGTATGGCAAAGGAAATCTGGATCCGAGGAAGACCATCCGGGCAACTCCTTGACTCGAGGTGGAGGTGAAGAAGCAGGAGGATCTCGTACCCCAGAAGATTGCTCCAAGTGGGAAGCCCACAAAGAAAATTCTGGGGTACCTGAAGAGGCTTGGGGTACAAAGCAAGATGTCGGTGACTCCAGCAGCAATCAAGTCCCCATTGATCCAAACAAGAAGAAAGGTGAGGTAACCCTTGAATCTAGCCAGGCTCAGCGCTGTGAAATCTGTGGCTATACTAATCACTCCACTAGTGAATGCCGGAGAATGTTTTGTGAAATCTGCAATGATAACACTCACACAACCTATGATTGCAATGCTTGTGTTTCATGGAATTATGGTCCAGAGTTGTGTGCTGCCCAGGTTGAGGGCCGGAGTTTTTTTCCATATAGATCAGATTCTTGACACAAAAATGGCTAGGGAAAGATCCAGTACTGCATTGATAACTGTTGTGTCTGGTAGGGTTACTGCTAAGGATATTGAAAATCTGTTTGCTAACCTACTTGGCTCTGATTATTGGAAATGGTCAACCAAGTATAAATCTGAGAATGTCTATACTCTGAGATTCCCTAATGCAAGAATGGTTCAGCAGTGGAGCCAAATAAAAAATATGAGTATCAATGGAGGAGAAGCTCAAATCCAGATTGATCCTTGGAATTCTGCTGTTGGAAGCAAAGGCAAGCTACAACAGGGGTGGTTTAGGGTCTCAAACATACCAGATGACCAAAGATCTATCCTTACTCTAGCTAAGGTAGGTGCTCTAGTAGGGAAAGTGGATGAAATCGATGAAAAAACTAGATTCAGGTCAGACTATGTCAGAATGTTGATTGCTTACAGGGACCTGTCTAAAGTTCCAAAAACTGCTGATGCTATGCTAGGGCATGATGAATATGCCTTTGGTTTTGAAAGGGAATTCATGGAAGTGGGAAATGATAAGCAACTTAAGAATGCCATTACTATCAGTGATGGCCAACCTCCAAACAAGAAACCAAGAGGAGATGATGGTAAAGGTGATAGTAGCAAGGATAAGATGGAAATTGGTGACGCGTGAACAATGAGAAGGTGGCTAGGAAAAAAGTTATGAGTTCTGCTCCCCAAAGTTTCAGCAAAGAATGAGTGGGCAATATGGCAACAAGCTCATGAAAGATGCTTAGAAGGTTTATCTCAAAATGTGGAACCCACCAAGGTGGCATTCAATATACCTAAAGTAAGTGGAGAGTCCTGAATCTGAAATTGACTCATTTGGTGCTAGCCCAGGGATCCTTAACATGAAAGAAAAAATACTTGATCAAAACTTTAAACATAGCAAGAGTTGGAGTATGCAAGAAAAGGAAGAACACAATAGAACCTTTGAAGACTTGGTCTTGCAAAGAAAAAGAAATGGATACTCAAACATCTCCACTCAAAGAAGTGATGGGTGATCAACCCGTCTTGAAAGTAACTACCTCCCTAGAAATCTTTATCTCTCGATGATATTATTGCAAAATTCATGGGAGTCAGCAGATTGATGAGAATGAATCTGAAATATCTCACATCCTTGAGTTTGGCCAACAATAGTGGAAATCCTGATGGTGAAAAACAAGTTGATGATGGTAGTATGATGAAAGTCCGTCCAATGATGAATTTGCTAAGAATCCAAATGTGGTGGTGAAAATCAGCAAAAATGGTACTATCTATCTCTAATCAGATGAATCATGATGATGCTGAAATATGCCCAAGATCTTGAAGAAGATGAATGACACATCAAAGGTTAGGAGTGAATGTAAGAAGGAGTGAGAGATTGTCTAAGGACATTCTCTCTCACAACAAAAGAGAAGAATGAGCTGATCTCCAAGAAGAGAAATCTTGAAGGTAACCCATCTAATCATAATATGTTTTCTATTCTGCCTATTGATGAAATAGATAATTTAACTTTGGCATGGGTGTTGATGTGGGTAGTGATAAGATGGGTACTTTTAATCTTTCAAAAGATTTGGAATGTGCTAGACATGAAATATATGTTAAGCAACAAACCAAAGAAATATGTAGTAATGATGATATGCCTGTCAATAATGAAAACTCCCCCGTAAATGTTGAATTGGGCATAGAAGATTTTTCTCCGACTCTGAAGAGTTTGTACTAGTTTTGTCAAAAAAAGAAAAAAAGGGAGAAAAAAAGTTGTCCAAATTCTCTCCAAGTGGGTGGCAATAAAAAAACTCTCGCACGAGAAAAGTCTTAACGAGAAGAGAAAAAAGGGTAGGAAGCCTAACCCTAATGCCACAAAAACACAAAAAAAAAAAGTTCCATAATGCAAGGCATTATATGGAATTGTAGAGGCCTTAGAAAAACTGGGGTCTCAACTTATCCGAAATTTGATGTTACAATATGACTTACATTTTTTATTGCAATTCAAGAAACCATGGTGGAAGACTATGATTCTAGTATTATAAGAAATCTAGATTATAACCATGACTATCTTTTGGATGTGGAATCCCTCCAAAGGTAGATCTGGGGGTATTCTTGTGGGAGTTAAAAGAGATATATATGATGTGGGATCTTTCTCTCGGGGAGAGTTTATGATTCAGTTGAATTTATGGGATAAGTTTCTCAAGATTAAGTGGAATTTACTAACACTTTATGGTCCAAAGCACATGATGATTAGAAGGATGATTTCTTATTAGAATTGGCAAATTTTTGCTCCAAAAATAAGGATCCCATACTGATTGGAGGTGATTTCAATATTATTCGATATGCTAATGAGAGGAATAAGGTTAATGGTGTGCATCAAGCATACTCACCTGTTCAATTCTATTATTAATGTCTATGAGCTTAGAGAACTCGTAGTATGTCCGGTGGAAAATTCAACTGGACAAACAACCAAGAGAATCCCACTCTAGTTAAACTTGACAGAGTCCTTGTATCTCAAGATTGGGAAGATATCTTCCCACTTGCTATGATCAAGAAATTGTCAAGGGAGATTTCATATCACAATCCCCTTATAGTACTTGACCGACAATAATAATATCAAATAAAAAATAAATCAATAGATTTTAAATTTGAGCTCAATTGGTTAAAAAAATCCAGAGTTCTTTATCCAAGTGGAAAAGATTTGGAGTAAACCTTGTAACACTAAGACATCCTTGGATAAAATCAGCAGAAGTTGAAATTGTGCAAACAATATTTCAAAGTCTGGGAGGTCAATGAGCATAGTATTATGAGAAAAAAAAAAAAGAAGATATCCAAGAAGAACTAATCTTTCTAGAAGATATTGAAGAGCGTGATATGATGACTCATGATCAATGGAACAGAAAGGTGGACATTTTGAAAGAAAACTTTCAACTTCTAGAACAAGAAGAGCTATATTGGTATAATAGGTCCCATGAAAACCGGCTTCATAATGGGGATTCAAACACAAAATATTTCCATAGAATTGCAAATGGGAGGAAAAGTAAGAATACCATTTTGAGCTTTGAAAAGGATGGTCGGTTAATTGAAGGAGACGATAATCTGTTAGCCCATGCTACAAAAAATATCACTGAAGTTGTTTGGCCCCTCGTCCCAAACCCGATATTAATATGAGTGACGAAATTTGGGAAGAGTCCACTAAACTCAATAAAGATGATAACTTCGGCTGTGCGAGACCATTTTTAGAAGCGTAAATTTGGGCCGCATTATCCCAAATGGAGAAAAATAAGGCTCCGGGCCAGATAAAAATCCCTATTGAATTTTACAGTCTTGTTGGAGTATTATCAAATACGACATTATCAAACTGTTTGATGATTTTCACCAATCCAAAGTGGATATTAGTAGAATCAATTATGGGATCATAAGCCTCTTACCTAAGGTTTCGATTTTGCAAAAATTCAGCAATATAGGCCTATTTGCCTATTAAATTGTCTATACAAATTAATAACCAAAGTCTTGACTATGAGAATTGAACCTTTAGCTGAAAAGCTCATCCATCCTACCCAATCAGCCTTTTATGAAGGGTAGGAACATCATGAATGGAATTCTATGCTTGCATGAGATTATTCATGAAACAAAGATGAGAAAAGAATGTGGGATCATTTTAAAACTAGATTTCGAGAAGGCCTATGATAAGGTGAGTTGGAAGATGCTCTTCAGTTGCTTAAAGGCTAGAGGTTTTAGTGATATGTGGTGCAACCGACTACCCAAGTGGTAGCGGAGGGAGGAAAGTGAGTGTTAAAGTTAATAATTCAATAGGACCTTATATCAAGAGTTTCAAGGGGGTAAGACAAGGGGACCCATTGTCTCCAATACTTTTCAATTTTGTTGCTAAGCGCTTAACAAGAATGATTTTACATGCACAAAGCAATGGTCCGGTGATTGGCTGGTCTTATTGATCACATTATTCCCAATGGGGTGGCTATTCTACAATATGCGGATGACATGATTACTAAAAAATGATATTGAAAAGGCAAGAAACATGAAGTTGTTGTTGTACTTATATGAAATGATGGTCGGCCTAGAAATTAACTTCTTGAAGAGTGAAGTGGTGGTCATTAATGATTTTGATAATGTTGCACCTTTTTTTTCGAAACTTTCAATTGTCAAATTGGATATTTTCCTATTAAATACTTGGGTGTTTCAAAGAAGTCCAAGCAGATTACATGTTATTATTTGGACCCCTCTTCTTGACAAAAACTGCTAAAAGGCTTGAGGTTTGGAAAGGTTCCACCCTCATTATTGCTGGTAGAGCAACCTTAATTCACTACTAGCATGAATAATGCCCCCATTTACTATATGGCCATTTACCTACCTAACTCTTGTTGTTGAAGCTTGGGATAAGAATAGAAGAACTTTTTTTTGACAAGGAGGACATACAAAAAGAAAAGTACCACTTAGTTAAGTGGATTAAGATTTCTAAAAAGTAAAAAAGAAAGGGGGTTTAGAAATTAAAGATATAAGAAAAATGAATGTAAGCTTGCTTTTGCAAATGGTGGTGGAAGATTGGAAAAGGAACATGGCTTATGGCGGGGAGATTGTCAAATTTAAGTATCTTAGAAAAGATTCTGTCTTATTTGTCAAGCTAGAACATACAGTGATTCACCCATTTGGGCTGATCTCCTTAAAATCAAAGATGTGTACTTGCAAAGGAAAAAAGATGATTGTTAAAAATGGCTATTCAACCTCCTTATGGAAAGACACTTGGCTGGAGGACAAGCCTTTATATGTATCTCATCCAGTTTTGTTTAAACTGTGTAACGAGAAAGATGTTTCAGTGAGAGGTGTAGTTGGAGGTATGTGCCGGCTATCCTTTGCAGATGGTTAAGTGGTGAGCTGCTTGAGGAATGGTTATCCCTTAAAGATAAGATTCAGGAACAACAACTGTCGAATGAACAAGATATTTGTTCCTGGAAGCTTGAAAAAGTGGAAAGTTCACTGTTAAATCCCTGTATAATGCATTAACCATATCTGATGTGGGGCCTCATCATAAAAAAATATATGGAAAGCTAAAATCCCAGCTAAAATGAATTTTTTTCTGTGGCTGGTGACAAATAAGGCTATTCTTACAAAGGAAAATATGTTAAAAAGAAAACTGGAATGGTGACCCAATGTGCTATTGCTGTCATTATCCTGAGTCTATTGATCATCTTTTGTTCACTTGTCCAATTGCTAAATGTAATTGGGACATTATTGCATCAAAAATTGGGGCCACAAATATTCCCAATTCCTTAGAACAAGGTTGGGCTTGGTGTGATGCATGGATTCCTGATGGTAAACAGTATCATGCTATGGGGCTTGCAGCTCTTTGCTGGGCCATATGGAAAAAGAGGAATTCGATTTGCTTTGAAGGGGAAAAAAATTCAATAATCCATTGGAAATCATGAGCCATGCTTGTGCTCTAATGAAATTCAGGCAGGTTTGTTGAAAGCAGGAGACAAGGAGGCGTGGACCCAAGCTGTCAAAGCCACTCAGTAGTTTGTTGTCAACCTTCTCAAGCAAGATCATGGTGAGAACGTTAGGAGGCTGCCAGGCGAGGAGCATGAAGGAGTTGAAGACGCTGAACAAGACTAGCTTTGTCTGATATAGTAGCTCATCGTTCTAGCTTTTATCCTGTCCAGTTTGTTTACCTGTGTTGGCGATGGTGAATGTTAGGGTGCCTAGGGTTAACTTGTCCCCCAGTGCCAGTTGCTTCTAAACTTTCTCTCTTTTGTTGTCTGAACAATCTCTGAACACTGCTATATTTCCGTTTTAACTAATGGAAATGGGGAAGCCCCTTGTTCAAAAAAATGTATGCATTATGTATCATAGTGATGATGATGAAGCCTTGCCCCTTCAAAAAGAAAGATTGTACGAGTCCTTTACAAGAGCACTAGTACGTACCACAGGTAGACCTGTTATAAGAGAAGTACTACAGTAGTCATAACTATCAAGCAGAGTTAAAAATGGATCTTATTTCTAGTGGGATTATCTGCTCTTAAAGCACCAGATCAATTCAAGGGGATCGCATCCACCATTGTTCAGGATGCTGGCTACTCATGTGGGAAATTAGTTTGCTAATAATCTGATTATTTTGCACCGATAAATTTCTATTGAAACCAGATTCAAGGCATGTTTGAATACAAGAGCTAATTATTAGCCAGCTAAAAATTAGTTTATTAGACATAGTGTATACAAACAAGAGGGCCAATAGATGAGCTACTTTTTTAGCCAAGACTCTAATTAACTAGTTGCTAGCCAACAACTAGGTAGCTAACATCAGCTAATTTAAGCTAACTTTTAGCCCAGCTAGTGACTAGTCCTAGACTCCTAGTTCATTCAAATAGACCCTTTTTTGAAAAGTCACATCTTGAATGACAACTGAAACACAAGGCAGTTATGGGTAAACATGAAAAACAACGACAACATGAACGGTCTTGCAAGCAATGGTCAAATTAACAGCACGAAAATGATGTGGCATGCTGATATGGCATGAAAATCAATCGACCACTAGGGTGTATACTTGTCAAATTTACTATATACTCTGGAAGAGGGTACAATTCATCTGTATATGAATCTTGCTTAATTTTTTTTCTAAGATACACAAGCGCTAGTATTGATTTTTCCACCCGACTGGATTTAATTTTTATCTGCAACGCCTCGATGAAGATGAGTGACAAACGGACAATGGCATCTCCCATCTGCATTGTTAGTTCCCATTGCTATCAGCTTCAGCCTAGTGAACTGCACAAAAACCAACCCCTTGGCAAGTTCAGCACTCCAGAAGGACCACTGGATTTATAATAAGGTATATTGCATCGAGGAGCAAATTTAAAATCTGAAGACAGTCTAGAAAGGTATAGGACTGCAGGGGGGGGCGCGGGCTAAAGTGGCACATCCGAAGGAAGCACAACTATAGAGTCAGAGAGTTCTGATTAGCCAATGCAAAATCCACTCACTCGCCAGCCACCTCTTGGTCACTATCTGCTTGCACTGTTACCGCGCTAGTGGTTGCTGTATGTTTTTTTTTCCTTTTCTCCCAGGGAAGTTTTTTATGGGGGTATGGCCACATCGGTGTATATAACTCACGCCGCAAAACATAAATCTGCTGGAGAAGGCCATATCCCAAGATCTCGAGATCCATGAGGACATCGTCTTCCTCATGTTGCAACAGTCCACTCTACACTCAGAGTCAGTGATCCATGAGGACATTTGCAGAGGTGAAAATAGTACTTCCCCGTCCGGGTGTGACACTCAAGATGCTCCTTCCCAGCTCAGGAATGACTTGTTACTGCATTTCTGTGCACAGAGGAGTAGGGGTGAGACATTTTTTTACACAAGGGAGGGAACACCATTTCCATTTCAGATAAAACAGAAACACAGAGTTTTTGAAGACCAATACAGGCAACAGTGAAGAAAACAGAGGAAGCCCAATACCTGAAAACATACAGGTAGGGACAGAAAGAACTAACAAGATATAAGCTTTGGATTCAAAAGAAATTAGGCAAAGCTACTGCCGACTGAACAGGAACCAAACGGAGCAGCAAATTAAACTCCCCTTACACCCGTAGGCAAAGTCACTAATAACCAACCAAAACAATTCAGCCAACCGACAGTGGTAGGGGTGAGACATGTTGTTGTTCCCGTCTTCCCCGTGCCTCTCATTGCTATTCTTACTCCCATTCCCTTTGAGGGATCCCTTCTGTTCATGCACTCAATCCCATGGACGATATTTTTCCATCTCTCTTGGTTGCTAGTGATCACCGACCTTGTCTATATATATACACATGTTGCTGAGACACCACTGGTGTTGGTGGCACATGCAAGGAGCAACGCACGTTTCAATCTGCGACATCATGCATTCATTCTACCATGAATACTAAGATAGTGACATACTTTGTCTGTTCGTCGTACATATAGTACAATTGCTTTTATTGCGTTTATAGTCTGATTTGGCCCTTTGGAGCAGTTTCCATCCTTTTATAGCATATATACTTGTAAACTATACTATCCTTCAGAAAAGATACAAATGATTTGAATATCAATCTTGCTTAAACAGTACACTATGATACACAGATGTCTAATTAGTGCTGAAATAATTTCCACCACATGCATGCCGGCACTGGTAGTACATCCAATCTTTGTCTGCAATGCTGAGACGAATATCAGTGACAAACTGACAATGGTATTGCCCTCTCTATTGTTAGCTTCCATTGTTATAAGGTTTAGGCTAGTGAACTGCACAAACACCAGTCTCTTGACAAGTTCTGATCTTAGATGGATGGTAGTCCAGACTCCAGAACGATCATTGGATTCATAATAAGCAAGGTATATTCCATCAAGCAGGAAAGAATGACAGTTCAAAAAATTAGACTTTCAGCGCCAATCATGCAACGCTAGAGAGTTCTCATTGGACAATATAAATTCCACTCACTCGCTGGCCAGCTTTTGGTCACTGTGCTACGTTTGCTTGCAACTGCTGCTAGTTGCTGCCTTCTCCGCCATCTCGGTTTTGAGAATGATTATGACACATAACAACCTTGTATGGTGCAGTGTACAATACAAGTCAGGTTATATTATACATATCTATATATATCTTTAATAGAGTCGTCGTGCTTAATGAGCCAGTAATAATGTGGCATGCTGATATGGCATAAAAATCAAGCAGCCAACAGCGTGTATACTTGTCAATTATACTGTCCTTTGGAAGAAGTATACTTAATTTGTATATGAATCTTGCTTTTTTTTTTTTTTTCCTAAGACTAAGATACACAAGGGCTAGCTAGGGCTGAAATATTTTCCACAGGACGTTGGATTTAATTTTTTTTCTGCAACGCCTAAGACAAAGACGAGGGACAATGGTATCTCCCATCTCCATTATTAGCTCCCATTTGCTAAAAACAAACCCTTGGCTAGTTCTGATAAACTGATGTTAGATCCACGGTCCAGACTCTAGAACGACCATTAGATTTATAATAAGCAAGGTATATTGCATCAAGCAGCAATTATTGAAGAATGACAGTAGTCCGGAAAGGTATAGGATATATGATTGCAGGAAGTATTCGCGCAACATTGGAACGGAGCCTTGCAGAGTCAAAGAGTTCTAATTGTCCAATGCAAAATCCAATCATTCGCCAGCCACCTCTTATTGAAGTTAAAGAGTTTTAATTGTCCAATGCGACATCCACTCTTTCGCCAGCCACCTCTTATTGGTCACTGTCCTATGTTTGCTTGCACTGCTGCTGCGGCCTGCAGGTCACACTGTATCCTTTTTTCCTTTCCTCCATGGGAGGTTTTTGCGGGCGCGCGCATACATCACTCATGCCACAAAGCATAAATCTAGGAGCAGGCCTCATCCTAAGAACTCGACAAGAGTTTAAGATCCACAAGAGCAGCGTCTTCCTTGCGTCACAATGCTAGCTTCAGTCAACACTCAGAGTATGCTCCTCGCATGTCGTAACATTCCTATCAAAGGCTCTTCCTCGACGCTCCTTCGTAGGACACAAGCATAAAAGAGCCCACGCCATGAGGGCGAAGATTCCTCATTTGCAGAGGTGAAAATGGTACTTCCCCGTCCAGGTGTGACACTTAAGATGCTCCTTCTCAGCTCAGGAATGACTTGCTACAGTAATCTGTGCAGGAGGAATGGATGAGATATATCGTTGTTCCTATCTTCCAGGTGCCTCTCAATCCTATTCTTACTCCCATTTTCCCTTTGAGGGCTCCCTTATGCTTATGCGCACAATCCCATGGATGACATCACTTTTTTGTTTTTCCATCTCTCTTGGTCGCTAGTGAACACCGGCGCCATGCCTATATATACACCTGTTGCTGAGACACCAGCAGTGTTGGTGGCACATGCAAGGAGCAACTTATTGAAATTCATTCAGGCACGTTACAGTCTGCAATATCATGCATTCACTCTACCATGAATAATAATAAGATAGTGTGGCATACTTTATCTGTTTGTCATACATATAGTACAATTGCGTTTACCATTCGAGGCAGTTTTGCATCCTTTTTTATAGCATATATATTTGTAAACTATACTATCCAATGATTTGTATATATCAATCTTGCTTAAACTGTACTATGGTACACATGTGCTAATTAGTGCTGAAATAATTTCCACTACATGCTGGTACTGGTAGTACATCCAATCTTTGTCTGCAATGCCGAGAGGAATATCAGTGACAAACTGACAATGGTATTGCCCTCTCTATTGTTAGCTTCGATTGTTATCAGGTTCAGGCTAGTGAACTGGACAAACACCAGCCTCTGGACAAACTCTGATCTAAGATGATGGTAGTCCAGACTATAGAACACCACTGGATTCATAATAAGCAAGGTATATTCCATCAAGCAGAAGCAGCAAATATCAAAGAATGACAGTTCAAAAAATTAGACTTGCAGGAGGTATTAGCACCAAATGATGCAACGCTAGAGTTCTGATTGTGAAGGACCGAAACGGCGACCAGGGGGGGTGAATGGGAGCCTCAATTAAATTCTTTTCGAATTAGATGACTTGTAGCTCTCACGGCCCCTCGGAGCAAAAAGCACACACCACACGGTATGATCACGACCTTGGATGCAAGGTGGATGAGCTAGAGTTTGCTCTAGACTCACACGGATCAACCGAAACCGAACGAAACAAACACGCAAGAGACGAGAAGAAAACAGCCTGCAGAGAGTGATCGGACTCACGGACCGGACTCACCGGGCGAGTCCGTCCAGCGTCCCGAAGGCCCGGCCGATCGCCCCTGGCAGACCTCGCCCGCCAGACGACGCGGCCGGGACCGACCGGTCAGCCTGGTCGTCGGCGTCCGGCCGAGCGTCCGGTCACCCCGACACGCCGGACAGCACCGAGCGCCCGGTCAATCCCCGACGTCGCGTCCGTCAGGCGCGTCCGTCACTCCCCACCGACAGAAGGAAGCAGCAGCACCCGCCGGTGGCGACTCACCCCAAAATCGATTCAAACTCACTCAAATCAAAAACCTCAGGTCACAAGAATTGAGCCATAGCATCTAGGCATGTGGGTGACCATTTCCCCTTGGAAATTTCGGGATTGATGGAGTGAATCGAGAGAAATCGCGGATCACACGAAGAACACACCCAAAAGGTCACCTTGATCCAAAACTCGCCCGATCTACGTGCTCGTGAGGAATTAGCTCAAACCCTTCGGTGGAAATGATCCTCTCACGCCCCTAGCACGAATCAACGCAAGAAAAAACGAGATCAAACGGTGCCAAATCGAAGAAATCGCGAAGAGAATAGGGGGGAGAGGATGAACTCGGGAAGAACAAGTGAAGAACTCAAAATCACAGCTCAAGATCAACAAAGAACACCGATCGAATCAACCCAAACGTCACCATGTGACGGGCTACTCGAGCTAGCCCTTGCTCGGCAATTTTGATACAAATCGGTGGACCTCTCACACCACTGTCCCGAGAACCCTAGACTAGAAATCAGTAAAATGAGAGGCAAGGGAGGACGAAGGGGTATGCCTCTCGCTAAATAGCCCCTATTCCCCTCGCCTAAACTACCCCTAGGATACATGAGTCGATTTTGTAACCCTAAGGCTATTTCCGTCGACTCGGGTAATCTTCGATCCGACGGCCACCGCGCCTTCCTCACCGGTAGCCTTGCCTCCACGCAATCTCCCCGATGCGCCACGTGCCGCCCTTCCGTCCCGCCGGAACACTTCGGTTTTGAGGCGCAAACCCGCTGAAACCCAGCGCTGTGGTTTTGAGGCACAAACCACCAAACCCGCTTTGTGGTTTTGAGGCCCAAACCACGAAACCGGCGCCGATGGTTTTGAGGGCAAACCACCAAACCTCCTCGACACGTGTCACCGCCGCCTTGACCGCCTCCGAAAGTCGCCAAGTCATCCGAGCTCCCCGCTCTGCCGCGACTTCGCCCGTCTTGACCCGTCGACACGGTCCTCGCCACGTCCTCTTGCATCCGTCGATGTCCCGGATGTCAGCCACCATGGCTAGTCGCCGCCCGACACCCGGCCCCTCGGTCCAAGCCTCACGTCCCGTCCCTTCACCTCCACGGTCCGTCGGCCCGGCACGCCCTCCCTTGGCACCTTCACCTCTCCGTGTACCTACCATCTCCGAAGCTCCACACCCGCACAACACGAACCAAGAGATCGTCTTGACACACTCCACGTGTGCCACAGGTGAACCATAGCCAAGCGAAAAAGATAAAAGAAAATAGAGAAAGAATATTGAGTGTTGACAATCACTACATCAAAACTAAACACATTTGAGATAAATCAACCATGTGTTCGCAATCTCCCCTTGATGAGTGCATTGTCAACATTCAACACAAAGACAGAATAAGATAGAAGAAAGCACATCCGGCAAGCTAAGACAACCTAATCGATAGCAAACATGGAGCAAAAACTTGGTTCCCAAAGACATGGGCAAAAAGGCTCGACACAACCAAGCTAAAATGCACGGCTAGTCCTCAAGAAGAGGTAAAAACAGGCTCAACACCACTAGCACGACTCCAAACCAATCTCTACCAATTTCTTTCACACACAAGCTAGACCCTCAAGACAGAGGCAAAGGCTCAACACATCTAGCTCAAAGTGGTAAAGAGATACTCCCCCCGAGTTACCCCCTTGACTAGTGGCCATCCCGAAGATACCAATTCAAGATACCAATTCACAATTCACTGTCTTTTGTATCTTTCTCCCCTTGTTGGCACATGCACTAATCAAGCGATGAAAATGCATGCAAAGTGCAATGAGTGAGCTCCAAGTTTATAGTCATCCAAATGAGAAGATGCTCTAGGTAGTGTCATGGCAACAAAATCAAGTGCTTAACACGGTGCTCAAACTGATCAAAAGATATGAGATATGACTTGAAAGCATTTTGATTCAGGTTTTAAGCATTTTAAAAAGGTGTCCACCACAAAGAATAGCACATAGCATAAGTAAGCTGGAAATCTACCAAGTGCTACACATGTATATCAAGAGGACTACCCCAAGCAAAGTTTATCCATCATGCCAAAGAAAGAACCAACACTTGCCAACAACATTTTAAGATTATCGAGATTTAGCGGATACAAGCATTGGTCCAAAGACATGAGTGCGAGTGGTTATCCACAACCGCCGCATTTTACTAATCAACCATGTCAAGCCTATGCATGTGAGCAATCGAAGCTTAAGACAATGGTCCGGGTCAAACACTACCAAGCTCAAAGTTCAACTCAAGTGCAATGAGAAGTGAACCCCAAGACTTGATGTGGGACGGTATGGACCCATCTCGATCTTTTTCCATACACTTAACTTAGATTTCAGATTTTAGCATATGAAAGCATGTGGTCATCTAAGCAAGTGTATAACTTCAGTGAATGAGACATAGTCACCTTAGCATACATGATAAGCACAAAGGATCTCAACAACTTAAACATGCTAGGAACTATCTCAATGGTGAACATTTTGCAAGATTCATCGTTTGTTAAGCAAGTTCACATGAAAAACAGCTTTGCTCATAACATATACCAATTGAATGTATGAGCACAAGCTATAAGCACCAACAAGTAATTGTTACACTAAAAGAGCATAGTCTCATTGTGATCAATATAACCAAGAAGCTCAAGATGCAAAAGTGTACATGATGAATGCATTATGATACAAGATGATGCACAAAGTAAAGCAACCTAGCACTACAACCGTACATCAACTCTGAGCTACCCCTCAAAAGGATAGCACACGCCCAACTCTCCTCGAAGCCGGGTAAAACGGACTTGATCTAATGGCTTGGTGAAAATGTCCGCAATCTGTTGTTCTGTGTACACATGCTGAACATCTATATCCCCTTTTTCTGGTGATCTCTCGTAAAGTGGTACCTCACCTCTATGTGTTTGGTTGGGAATGCAGGACTGGGTTCTTGGCTACACTCACAGCTCCCATGCTATCACACAACAAGGGTACACGTGAAAAGCTCAAACCAAAATCTCTCAAAGTGGCAACCATCCACAACAATTTGGGAACAACAAGCAAAGAAGCAGCAACATACTCGCTTCAACAATGATCGTGGCGACACCGGGGCGCTTACTTGAGGCGACCAAGACACAAGAGAAGTACCAAGAAACCGACAAGTACCCGAGGAAAGTGGACTTTCTATGCATACGATCACCAAAGATAATCGAATCAGAATAGCCAACCCGGGAGAGAGTGGAAGAAGCCGAGTACCATAGGCCAAAGTCGGGGTGTAAACAGTAGTACCGAAGATCCTCTTCACCTTTCGATAGTGAGAGGTCTTGTGGCTGAAGATGAAAACGTCTTGCAGAGGCACACAAAGAAAGCGGATGTCGGGGCGCGTCGCCGTCAGCAAAGGAGCCGATCATGCTTCGTACTCCCTTTGGTCCACAAAGCTTCTCCATCCTTGTCTTCGCCGAGGGGCCGCTGCCGTCGACATGGGCGCCGAAAAGAGGCTTGGCCTCACCCATGCGAAACTTGCGGATCATGTCCTTCTCGTGTACTTGCCCCCGGTGTACGAAGATCCCATCCTTGGTTTGCTTGATTTGAAGTCCAAGGAAGTAGGTCAACTCGCCCATCATGCTCATCTCGAACTCCTCGCTCATAATCTCTCGCAAAACTCGATACCATAGCATGTGAAGAGCCACCAAAGATGATATCATCCACATATATCTGGACTAGGAGTATGTCATTGCCCTTCCTAAGCGTAAACAAGGTCTTGTCTACAGCCCCCATCACAAAACCCTTAGCTAATAGGAAAGCTTTCATGTCTCTCATACTGTGCTCTAGGGGCTTGTTTCAGCCGCATAAGGCCTTGTACAACTTGTACACGTAAGTCCGGGTGCTTAGGATGCTCAAACCCGGGGGTTGCCTCACATACACCTCCTCCTCTATGAACCCATTCAGAAAGCACTCTTGACATCCATCGGAAGAGTTTGAAACCCTTCGAGGCCGCGAAAGCAAGCAAGATCCTAATGGCTTCTATGCGGCTACGAGGAGCAAAGGTTTCCTCATAGTCTATTCCCTCTTTCGACAAAACCCCCGGGCAACTAATCCGGCTTTGTTTCTCACAACCACCCCATCCCTCACTGTTTGTTCTTAAACACCCACTTGGTTCCTATGGGATGACACCGAATTTGGAGGTGGCACTAAGACCTGCACTTGGTTTCTCTCAAAGTTTTGCAACTCTTCATGCATGGCATTGACCCAATCCGAATCGGATAAAAGCTGTGTGTCAACATCTTTGGGCTCAATAGTGGAAACGAATGCGGAATGAGCAAAATGACACATGGCATAAGATTTGGAACGAAGTTACCCTTTGATCAAGCCCTCCAATCATGGTCTCTGGGGTGACGACGCTGAATGTGCCGAGGCGCTCAGGCGTAGATGTCGCCTCCCCCTCGACCGGATCGGGAACCTCCTCAAGTGCGGCCGCCTCGCCTTGAGGAGGCTGCTCCACGGGACCCCGTGAAGTAGTGGTAGTAGGGTGCGGTCCGCGGAGTACGTCGCCGCCGCCGCAGGTCGATGGGGCAAGCCGTGGAGTCGCTTCGGGATCACCCCAGCCCAACATCTTCCTGCTCCTCCTCCACAAAGATGCTCGCTCCATCTCTTCTTTTCCCGCACACTCAAACACGTAATAGGAACAAGGCGCAGCCTCATCGAAGGTAACCTCACATGTCTCTACAACGCGGTTAGTCTCAAGGTTAAGAACCTCAGAGGCATGTGAGTGCAAAGCATATCCAAGAAAAATGCCATCACCGATCGAGACTCAAACTTGTCAAGATTACCTTGCTTGAGAATGAAGCACCGCGCATCCAAACACACCTAAGTGACTCACCTTGGGGGCGTCTTCCAAACCGCAACTCATATGATGTCTTCTTGGTGAAAGCACCTGAGGAAAATGCGGTTGGAGACATGGCATGCCGTGTTGATTGCCTCAGCCCCCAATACTTCCTGCCTTGTGTTCATCAAGCATGGTCCTCGCCATCTCCACTGGCGCCCGATTCTTCCGCTCAACAATCCCGTTACACAAGGAACATAAGGACTAGAAAAGCGGTGCTCGACACCCAAGTTAGCACAAAGAGACTCGGGCGAGAGTTCTTAAATTCGCGGCCATTGTCACTGCTAATCGCCGAATGGTCAGATCTGGTCAACTCGGTTCGGCCTCAAAACAAATCACGAGCAAAACCGAAAAGCCTCATCCTTGCCTTCCATGAAAAAAGACCCAAGAGTATCTCGAAAAAAATCGCCAACGATCACTAGACAATACCACTTCCCACCCACCGACCTCACCCGAGATGGACCAACGGTGTCCATGTGAAGGATCTCTCCCGGTCTCGAGGTCATAACTCGAGAAACCGGGTGGTGGGAAGCGGATACCATCTTCCCGTGATTTAGGGGATGGCAAACCAAATCCTTCTCACATTTGAGTTTAGGCAATCCTCGGATTAGACCCATGGAACTTAACCTCGTGAGAAGGTCAAAGCTCAGTGTCCAAGTCTCCTATGCCATTTCCACAAATCGAGAGGAGGACCCGCCAACAAGCAACAAGGAGTGCCAAAGCCACGAGTGAAAAAATCAGCACCTAAAGACTTGCCCAAATGGCACGATCCAAAGAAATAAGATCATCGCGAGAGTCCAAAACTCGAGAGCATCCAACCTTAAAGCGCACCTCATACCCATCGCCGCCATGAGGGGAGACAGAGAGTAGGTTGAAGTGCAGGTTGAGACGCAGCGCCACATCCTTGAGCACAAAGTGGTCATTGATCCCGATGGACCCTCGAGATAGAATCTTCCCTCTGTTCTTCGCCCCCGAAAAAGTGATGTACTCTTTTGTCTTCATGGGGGTGAGGCCGAGAACCACTTGGAGTTTCCCGGTCATGTGTCGAGAAAAAAATGAGTCAATGAGCCACATGTCCTCCGGCCTTCCAAATCAGATCAACGATAAAACATGGGATGAGCATATGGCACAACATGGGGTTAGTAAACTTGGAAGAATACCGGTGTTGACCATCTTGCCCCAAATATGCATTAGGCAAAACAAACATCCCACGCCCATCTTCTCAAATCGCTTACCACGCACAACAAAGCGTGGTGCTCTCCTCTTCTCAACCTCAAAGCTCCCAAAGCGAGGATCTACATTCACCGCTGAGCACGACCACCAAACGATCTCACAAAACCGTGGCCCAAACCTCTCGAGGCCTCCTACCTTCGTGCCTAGCAAAAAGCGCCTCTCGAACCGACCGCACACCCCTCTCATACAAGCCAAGTGGTGGGTGGTACAAGTCATTTGTTCTCAAACTCCACTCTACGCCTAGCATCCCTCTTCTTCCTGAAGCAAAACTCAACCAAGTGACCATCTCTCGGCAATACTCACGGTGATACCTCACCTCTCTCTTGGGTGGTGGTTGGTTCACTCTCTTGGGTGGATGGTTCACTCTTGTTGTGGTCTTGGCTTTAGGAAGGGTTTCCTCGGGGATCTGGGCAAAGTGTCAAGTGGGTTCTTGAGGTGGTTCGTTTGGGAAGCCACACTTGTTTAGGAGGTGGAGTCTTAGTTGGCTCTTGGAGAATGCCATCTTGCACAATAGGCTTGGTAGGCGGGGTGGAGTGATCTTGGTCAATTTGGGAGTGTTGGTTGGTTTCTCACTCCGAGCTCAAACCACTTTGCCTTTGACCAACCTTGCCATAAATGACTTCTCCCTTCCCACCTATAGCAAAGTTTAAACCCCGATGTGTCGGTCCCCTCTGAAGCCGACTCATCATCATGCCAAGGCTGCTCTCCACAAGACACCCAACTCAAGACAGGCTTAAGATACTTGATCTCCTCTTCGACTCTCCCCTTGTCATGCCTACAAGACATGAGCTCCAACTCCAAAGCTTCACACTTAGCACATCCCAAAGACGGTGCTATTCGAGTTGGCCTTCTCAAGCACGGCAAGCTTGGCGTCTTCTCGCCAACTCGGATCGCAAGTCGGGACAGACTTGCACGCACTCAACAAAGATCGGCCTAGACTTCAAATCAACGTGTTTCATCTAGCAAAGCCGAATACTTAGATCGCAAAGACATGATGCTAGACATATGCACAGCACAAGCATCACACTGCGTCTCATCGAGAGACATCGGCAAAGCTTCCTAAGCAACTCTATCTCCGTCCTGACCATCTCCCACTTCTCCTTGTACTCCTTTCTCTCCCTAGCGCACGCGCTTAAGCAACTTCTCTTGACACACAAGCGCATCGCCCAAAGATTCAACCTCATCGAGAGAGATTGATTGTAGGAGGTACCTCGGAGGGAGAGGAGTCGTTGCCGCGGTGGCTTGGCGCTGTCGGTCACCGCCTCCTCCATCTAGGCCATGGTGCGAGCCCCCGAGCTTGAGCCGGTGAAGAAGCAAAGTCCATTTAGCTTGTCCTCGGCGCTTGCGCTTCGGACTCCTCATCGCTGAGGAAGATTGCCCGTCCGAAGAGTCGTTGTCGAGGTCGCCGAGGAGGCAAGGAAGGCGTGCTTTGTGCTCCTTGGCACGCTTGAGGTACTTCTTCTTGATCGCCTCCTTTGTCGGAAGCCCCTTCTTGGACTTGTGCTTGCGGAGGTGTACTCGCTCGCTTGTCCTTGCGCTTGTCGGCGTCGCATGCTGGAGTAGTACTTTTTCGCCGTGAGTACTTGTCCTTGCTCTTCTTGGGGCATGCGGCAACGAAGTGGTCCGGATCTCCGCTTTTCGAAGCATCCGCCCTTGAAACACCGCCACGCCGACGGTTCAAGCGGTTGTTGTGGAACCTGCAGAATCGGCCGATGACTAGTGCAAGCTCATCATCCCCAAGACTCTCCATCCGCTCCCCGTACTGCACACCAAGGAAGACAAGGCGAAAGAAATCGTGATGGGTTAGCGTAAGAACCGGAACCGCCCTTACCGAGAGACGCGAGTGCAACGTTTTGGCGCGAAGGGTTCTTCACCTTCGCACGGATGACCGCCTCGATCT
This sequence comes from Hyparrhenia diplandra, assembly GCA_015847255.1. Taxonomy (NCBI): domain Eukaryota; kingdom Viridiplantae; phylum Streptophyta; class Magnoliopsida; order Poales; family Poaceae; genus Hyparrhenia; species Hyparrhenia diplandra. The sequence goes on from JADLZK010010179.1 coordinate 45,147, forward strand.
CGGAAGACTTGAGCTTGTAGAGCTCTCGTCGGGTGTGAGGGTGTCGTAGTTGGCGTGACTCCATGATCGCGACACCTTCACATCCCACACCTTCCGATCCAGGCGCAGGAGCCGCGATCGCCTTCTCAGGCTCGCTCAAGCCTCTCCCGACGGCTTGTTCGCCTCGCTTGTTGCGCATCGCCTGAAACCCAGCAAAGAGAGAATCGATGGACTCGCCATCAATTCGGATGAGGTTGTTGTACTCTCTCTTGTAGGTCTCAGAAAGGCGGGCCTTGACTTGTGGGGTTCCCTCGTGGTAGCTCTCTAGTGTCTTCCACACCTCACGGCGGTCTCACAAGTGGCAACTCTCTCAAACTCAGAGTCTTTGAGGCTAGAGAACAAGACGCCCGCTCGGTTGTTGGCATTGTGTTGGGCTATTTGATCCTCACCCACTCGGCTGCTAGCACTTGGTAGTTCTCGCCCTCAACGATCTCCCACACTCTCCAATCTATCCCCATGAGATGCGCTTTGCATCTTGATCTTCCAATAGGGATAGTTGGTGCCATCGAACTCGAGGAGGCTTGCCACCAAAGTGACCAAACCTCTCCATGTAAGCCTTCTCGTGGATCAAGAACCGATTAAGGTGGATATGATCCTTAACCTGCTCGATACCAATTGAAGGACCAAAACGGCGACGTGAGGGGGGGTGAATGGGAGCCTCAATTAAATTCTTTCTTGAATTAGATGACTTGTAGCTCTCACGACCCCTGAGCAAAAGCACACACCACACGGTATGATCACGACCTTGGATGCAAGGTGGATGAGCTAGAGTTTGCTCTAGACTCACGGATCAACCGGAAACCGAACGAAACAAACACGCAAGAGACGAAGAAAATGCCTTCCGGAAGTGATCGATTCTCGACCGGACTCATCGGGCGAGTCCGGTCCGTCGATCCGGTCATCGAAGGCCCGGCCGATCGCTCGCGCACTCTCGCCAGACGCGACGGACCGACCGGACCGGTCGCCCTGGTCGCGGCGTCCGGCCGGAAGGCGTCCGTCACCCCGACAAGGCCTGACAAGACCCGGAGGCCCGGTCAATCCCCGACATGCGCCCCCGCCGCGGCGTCCGGTCACCCCCGAGGCAACAGCAAGACTGCCCGGTGGCGACTCACCCCAAAATCGATTCAAACTCACTCAAATCGAAACCTCAGGTCACAAGAATTGAGCCATAGCATCTAGGCATGTGGGTGACCATTTCCCCCTTGAAATTTCGGGATTGATGGAGTGAATCGAGAGAAATCGCGGATCACACGAAGAACACACCCAAAAGGTCACCTTGATCCAAAACTCGCCCGATCTACGTGCTCGTGAGGAATTAGCTCAAACCCTTCGGTGGAAATGATCCTCTCACGTCCTAGCACGAATCAACGCAAAGAAAACGAGATCAAACGGTGCCAAATCGAAGAAATCGCTAAGAGAATAGAGGGGAGAGGATGAACTCGGGAAGAACAAGTGAAGAACTCAAAATCACAGCTCAAGATCAACAAAGAACACCGATCGAATCAACCCAAACGTCACCATGTGACAGGCTACTCAGAGCTAGCCCTTGCTCAGCAAATTCGATACAAATCGGTGGACCTCTCACACCCTGCGTCGAGAACCCTAGACTAGAAATCAGTAAAATGAGAGGCAAGGGAGGGACGAAGGGGTATGCCTCTCGCTAAATAGCCCCTATTCCCTCCGCCTAAACTACCCCTAGGATACATGAGTCGATTTTGTAACCCTAAGGCTATTTCCGCCGACTACGGGTAATCTTCGATCCGACGGCCACCGCGCCTTCCTCACCGGTAGCCTTGCCTCCACGCAATCTCCCGATGCCGCCACGCGTGCCGCCCTTCCGTCCTGAACACTTCGGGTTTTGAGGCGCAAACCCGCGAAACCCGCGCCGTGGTTTTGAGGCACAAACCACCAAACCCGCCCGTGGTTTTGAGGCCCAAACCACGAAACCAGCGCCCGATGGTTTTGAGGGCAAACCACCAAACCTCCTCGACACGTGTCACCGCCGTCTTGACCGCGAGTCGCCAAGTCATCCGAGCTCCCCGCTGCCGCCTGCCTTCGCCCGTCTTGACCCGTCGACACGGTCCCCGCCACGCCCTCTTGCATCCGTCGATGTCCCGGATGTCGACCACCATGGCTAGCCGCCCGCACCCGGTCCCTCGGTCCAAGCCTCACGTCCGTCCCTTCACCTCCACGGTCCGTCGCAGCCCGCACGCCCTCCTTGGCACCTTCACCTCTCCGTCAGCTACCATCTCCGAAAGCTCCACACCCGCACAACACGAACCAAGAGATACGCCTTCGACACACTCCACGGTGCCGGTGAACCATAGCCGAAGCGTAAAAGATAAAAGAAAATAGAGAAAGAATGTTGAGTGTTGACAATCACTACATCAAAACTAAACACATTTGAGATAAATCAACCATGTGTTCGCAGATTGGACAATGAACATTCCACTCACTCGGTGGCCAGCTCTTGGTCACTGTGCTAGGTTTGCTTGCATTGCTGCTAGCTGCTGCCTTCTCCGCCGGATACCGACCTTGTATGGTGATGAGAATCTCCGCCATCGGTGATGAGAATGATTACGGCACATACCGACCTTGTATGGTGGCCTCCCTGACCCTTCCTTTTCCTTCACGGAAGGTTTGCATTGGGGTCGCACCTATACGTGTGTGTGTGTGTGTGTGTGTGTGTGTGTGTGTGTGTGTGTACATCACTAGTAGTTACAGGAATAGGCGTAGGCCACAGCTCACTAATTCGACCAGAGTAAAGAGCCACAAGAAGCTAATGCTCTTGCTTGACACTCCCACGGAGGACACACAAGCACTATCACAGAAGCTCCCGGTACATAGGTATGAGGAACGTATGTGGTACATGGGATGGGACGAGGATCGTCAATTTTAAGTTCCTGATTCATAAGGGGTATACCTGTTCGGAACGTTCTATTTGTTGTTTCCTGTTTTTTTTTTAAAAACCTTTTTTTTGTTGCCATTGGCTGACATTGGGCTGGAGGCCCATTTACGTGAAGGTTTAGGTTTTTTTTTTTTTTAAAGTGTACCTATTGGCACGTATTGCATTAGGGGAAAATACAGGTTTACACGTCGCACACTTTAGCCAAAACAATTACCCGAAGCGCACAAAAGCACACAGACAAGAATCACCGGCTTCAACGGTGAAGGTTTAGCTAGGTGTCAAGCTGTGCTTCGAGTCTTTATACATGCACGCTCATTAGTTCGACGCTGCCCAATTCGCGTCCCAGTCAAGTTCTGCGACCGTACCTCGCCGTCCCCATCCCGCGATACAGACCGTAAGTTCTAGGAACGGGAAATTTGGCGTCGTATCGCAATCCGTATCACTGTGTGACTCTGGAAGCTGAAAGAAACAGAGATATCGCGCGAGGGAGAAGATTCCTCACCCGCGGAGGTGAAACGAATGGTCCCAGGCTGGGTTGCCAATGTGATGTTTCAGATGATTCTTCTGAAACGCATGCTGTGCTCGTAGGAGCAGCCGAGGAAGTAGTGGTTCCTGCCTTCCTTGCCTCCTATTCCTATTCATGTTCCCTTTGAGTGTTGTGTTATGCTCAAGCACACAATATTATAGATAGCATCACTCATGCTTTTCTATCTCTTGGTCATCAGTGATCACCGGGCGTATATATACAGAAATGTTGCTGGGACACCAGTGGTGTTGGTGGCACATGCAAGAGAGTAACTTATTGGAATTCATTCAGGCACGCTATAATCTGCAGCATCTTTTACCTGTAGTATCATCAATACAAAGATAGTGTCTTACTTTGTTATACATATAGTACAATTGCTTTTTATCATTCTCAGATTGTTAAGATTCCTTGCAGTGAAGCTTGCCAATTCTGGTACGAGTCTCTTTCTCACTATATGGCCGGTGCTCTGTAGTCTGGCTATGAATGCGAAGCACCATTAAGAAGTTGTCGCGCTATCTTTAAAACTAAAGGGTTCTCTAAGAGTAGAATTTAAATTGCATACTATTCACAGATTAAGTTTTTTCCCTTTCAGAAGATTTCTTGCTTCTCATAGCTTTTAGAAGATTTCTTGCTTCTCATATCTTTACTTTATCCAAGCAGGAAATCCTTGTTAATTAAAAGTAACCCAAGCGCGCCCGGGTGAGAGCCGAGATCTCCGCGCCGCCGCCGGATCTCCGCGCTGTCTTGGCCGCCGCCACGGATCTCCACACTGCCTTAGCCGCCGGAGAGCCTGGCTGCCGAGGAAGCCGCGGGCCGGGATCTCCGTGGCCGCCCGGGAGAGCTGGGGAAGCCGGGCGCCCTTGCGCCACCACCTGCGCCGTCGCCGGGAGCACCATCATCGCCGGGACATCGGGCCGAGGGCGGGAGGAGGCTGAAGTGGGAGGGAGGTAGTGCGGGAAGAGAGGCAGAGGGAGAGAGTGCGGCCGGGTAGAGAAAGGGAGAGAGTGCGGGCCGGGTAGAGAGAGGGAGAGAAGTGGGGAGTGGATTTGAGGTGAAACCCTACTTTCGTATATATACGTGAGTTGTGATACCGAGCCGACGTGGGTTTTTCGAGTTTAGGTTTGCTGGGTGTTTGGGCTTCATTTACAATGGAGGTTTTTTATAAAAACCGCCACGGTTAATTGATTTACCGTCACGGTTAATATGAAAAAACCGCCACGGTTAATAGAGACATTAACCGTGGCGGTTTTCTAAATAACCGCCATAGAAAATGATTTTGAAACGTTGTGCAAAATCAACTGTGTAGTAGTGTTAGTTTGTATCATACACAGATAACTAAATAAAGAGTGCTGAAATATTCTGCACCATATGCTTGTAGCACATTCATCTTTGTGTGCAATGCCAAGACAAGTTATGGGACTAACTTATATTTCCACATTCATCTTTATAGTGGCGGTTATATTAATATACAATAGCATGTAAAAATGTTTTTATAGTGGCGGAAGCGCCATTCTAATGTCAAACGCCAGAACATAAAAAAAGCAGTGTCATGAGAAATCAGCTGTGTACTATGCTAATATAGGTTATCAATTCTAGGAATCTAATCTGCAGTTGACCATCATCAATTCAAAAAGGGATCTCATCGCCGGCCGGCTCGGTGCATCTACTCAACCCCGTGCAACAGCAAGAGGCCGTATCACTTGTTCCAGCATTCCTGGCGCCTCCGATTCCTATTCCCCACAACGACTGCTGCTCAAGCGCCACATCATGGACGTCGTTGTTGTTTCACTTCACCTCTTGCTCTCTTGCTAGCCAGCGATCACTGTAGGAGTATATGTATACATGTTCCATAACTGGACTCTTGCTTCTCCCTTATATGATATAGCAGTGCTCCTGCTGATTATTCAAAAAAATGTTGCTGAACACCACCGGAGTTGGTGGAACATGCAAGTGAGCCACTTACTGAAGCACAGTTAAAAATGGATCTTTTTGGTGGGATATGATCTTAAAGTGCCAGATCAATTCAAGGGGATGTTATTTACAATTTTTTTTTTTTTTTTGAGAAAAACTGAAGGGACCGAGGCCCTGTAGCAGGCTTTATTAAACAAACGAAAACAAGGGAAACAGTACAGAACAGATAAGGGGGTGGGTGACACTAAGGAACAAAGAAAGAGAAAAAAGAAAATGAAGCTAACTTCAAGATCAATTACAGCTGATAGACCCATTGATCATAAACTCAAGAAAGACCTGCTTTCACCCTTAACGAGACTAGCATCATTTCTCTGAAGAAAAGATTTCTGCACTCTTGAATACCCATTTGATTGTTGTTCAAAATGAGCTCATTTCTTTGCCTTTCATATTGTCCAGCTCATGAGAATGATAGCAACCATTAAAAACAGATTGTGTAACTGGTTCCTGTTTGAACATTTTCAAAGCTTCCTCCTGTCTGAACAACATTTAGGCCCAAAATCCCCAATATCGCTGAGCAAATGGGCATTGCTAGAACAAATGGTCTATTGACTCTTCCGCTCCCATCAGGCAGAAATTACAATTATAAGACTCTAATGTCATGTGCTTTCTTCTCAGAATGTTCCTTGTGCTTAGTCCTGTCCTTCAGAAGAGGATAGAAGAAAACTTAATGCTTGGGCTAGCAAGAAGATTTCCAAAGCCACTTGATGGCTAGATCTATGATCCGGTGGCCAAGAAGTCGTGTACAAGCCATTGCAGATTTGAACTTCTCCTAGTGTTTTGGTAAAAGCAAGAAGAGGTATCAGTTGTTCCAACCTTCCTGGCACCTCTGATTCCTATTCCCCACGACGACTGTTGCTCAAGTGCCACATCATGGACGTCGCTGTTGTTTCACTTCACCTCTTGCTCTCTTGGTAGCCAGTGATCACTGGAGGAATATATGTATACATGTTGCTGAACACCACCGGAGTTGGTGGAAAATGCAAGTGAGCCACTTACTGAACCACAGTAAAAATGAATCTTTTTGGTGTCATATGCTCTTAAATGACAGATCAATTCAAGGAGATCGCATCTACAATTATCCAGGATGCCAACTAGAACGCTTCTAGCTTAGCATGACACTTGCATTTGACAAAATTCATTCTTAGAAAGATCAACAATATAATCGATCGGTTCGTACGCACTAGTATATATATGCGTCAAGCTAGCAGCAATTAATACGTACATTTATCAAATGATGATGACTCATACGTAAACTTTCAGAGATCACCCACACACTACGAAGTCGAAGGTTAGTGGCTAATGCGATACGGTTGGCTTGCATGCTCGCGAGTCGAGATTGGCGTCTCCATCGGCGCCTTGGCTGGACGCACGCTGCATCAGAGGACACAGCGGGTTGGAGAAGATTCCCGTCATCATATCGGGCGACCAGCACAACGTTCCGCGCGAGTTCTCTGCCTCCACATACTTTGCAGCATGCTCAAGCCAGAGTGCCGGACAATGGAGGTGAGTTCCGCTCTCTGCAGTTCCTACAGTAGTAGCGACACTCTCCTATTCCTATTCATATGTTCCCTTTGAGTTCTGTGTTATGCTCAAGCACACAATATCATAGATGGCATCACTCATGCTTTTCTATCTCTTGGTCGTCAGTGATCAGTGATCACCGGACGTATATATACACAAATGTTGCTGGGACACCAGTGGTGTTGGTGGCACATGCAGGAGAGTAACTTATTCAATTCATTCAGGCACGCTACAATCTGCAGCATCTTTTAACTGTATCATCAATACGAAGATAGTGTCTTACTTTGTTATACATATAGTACAATATTGCTTTTATCACTCTCAGATTGTTAAGATTCCTTGCAGTGATGCTTGTCAATTCTGGTTTGAGTCTCTTTCTCACTATATGGCCAGTGCTCTGTAGTCTGGCTAATATGAATGTGAAGCACCATTAAAAAGTTGTCGCGCTATCTTTAAAACTAAAGGGTTCTCTAAGAGTGGGATTTAAAGGCATCTGCTCCGGTACTCCCTTCTGAAAAAATTGCACAAATCTTAAAGCACTCTGTCTGGGCCTCGCCTGGTCCCCAGCCCGTCCAGCTCCAAACCGGGAGCCCGGGGTCCTCAAACAGCGCCCGGTTGCCGTTGGTCTCTCCGTGCGGCACCGTGAGTTCGTTTTCCGTTTTTTTTTTTAAAAAAAGAAAAAACATCAGCATGACTCCATCCGCCTCGCCGCCGCCATCACTTCCTAAGATCGATTTGTTCCTGGTCGAGTACCGGGCAGCGGCGGCCATGGCCGAGCATCGGGCGGCCTTGCCACCGGCCACCGCACCTCCATCGGCCTCGCGGCGCCACCTACCCCCCTCCGTCCGCGCCCCCGGTCGACGCGCCACTGGCTGCCACGACGCAGGGCACACCGGCCGGCAGCGATTCTCGGGCAGCGGCGGCCACGGCACCGGCCACAGCAACCCCATCGTGCTCGTCGCGCCTCCTTCCCCCCTCCGTCGGCACCCCCAACGCTCGAAGCGCCAGCGGCCAATGTGTTTCAGACTCCAAAGTTGCTGCTATACAATGAATGTGAACAGCTATGGTTGCTGCAATTTATTTGCCGGAATGAGAAATTTGTGTGTGACTGCAGGTTATTTGAACAGCTATGTTACATATTCAGTCTGTGTGTGACTTGATTGTGAACTCATGTGCTGGTGATATCTCCAAGTCTGCAGGGCTGAGAAAGGTGATTGCAGGTTATCAGAACAGGTTATCTGAATTGCTACAACCATAGTTCCAGGTTGTCTGTCAGCCTGAGAGCATCTCTGAACATACTAGGATAACTGAAGAGAAGTTCAGAAGAGAAAGTGTAGAACTATGCTGGCAGCAACTAGCAGTGGCTAGGATCATGTCCCTGACATGCCAAGTGCCTCATCCTGGACCCTTGAATAGATTTAGAAAAGTTGTAGAAGCATTCCTGTCTTGTGCAAATTGATAGAATTTCTAGCAATTTGTCATTGCTTTATGATGGCAAGACAAGTCTTTATGATGGCGAGGCTGAAATGGACATACACATGACAAAAAGTTGAAAACAGAACCTGCGTGCATTTTTTTTTGAAAGACGACTCTTTATGATGCCAATTTGTCATTTCTTTAATAAAGGTTCTTGTGCTATCAGATCCTAAACTATATTTGACAAGTGCATTCAGTGAACCACTATATTCAGGTTTTCACTAAAAATAGCCAGATCCAATTGCCTTTGCGTTGCTGCCAAAAAGTACTAGATGGGTCAGTATAGTACCTGCAGCACACAAAATATGGTAGTACAATGATTTTATACATAAGAAAGAAATAAAACAACACACTTGTGCCAGCACAACAGCTAGGTATAATTCAGAACACTACAACAACAAGTCTGAACTGGACACATTTGTGCCAGCTCAACTGCTCAAGGCAATTCTTTAACAAACTAGTATCATCAGTCATCATTTAACGCAATAAGCAACAGCATATTTCAGTTCCACGAGATGAGATCAAATCAATGGTCAGAACCAACAACATACTAAACGAACAGTCACACACAGAAAGACATGGCCTGCGACGTGGATGCCATTTGCCAGCGACCGGTGCCCAAGCCGGCACGTTTGGAACGCCTAAGTGCTTGGCCGGGGGCATATGCAGGACAGCGGACGGCATAAGACTGCACGGCTTTCGACGTCGCCGACTGATCGGGAAGCAGCTGACACCAGGAAACAGGATCTCCACATTGTTGATCTGGCCGTCGAGGAAATAGTTGAGCGTCGTCCCTGGAAAGACAAGTTTCAGTTTGATGACGACGATGATGATATTCAGAGTGTTGGACTCTGAACAGTAGAGTAATTGAGTCTACAATGTTTATCTTCAGACTCTGAACAATGTATATGTGTACCTATGACGACCTTGAGGCTCAAGGCCATGACTTCAGTGACGGACAGCCCAACGAAGGCCCAGCCGTACTGCGTGGCCAGTGTCCCCAAGCTCAGGGTGACGCCGCCCGCCGTTGCAAACAACAACCAATACGACGATGTTCTTGCTGACAGACAGAACGACCAGAGTTTTTCAGACGTGCATCTTTCAGCTTCTTCAGGTCTGAACGATGATGTACGGAAAGAAAACTAAATGTGACCGAGTGTTAACTGAAATGGAAAGTGGGCTACTACGTACCTGAGTGAGCTGGGTGAGGAAGTTGGGCGTCTCCAGGGTGTCGGGGCCGATCTGGCCGACCGCTGCCCGGTACTCGACCAGGAACAAATGGATCTCTAGGAAGTGATGGCGGCGGCGGGGCGGATGGAGTCAAGCTGATTTGTTTTCCGGAAAAGGAACTCACGGTGCCGCACGGAGAGACGAAGGGCAACCGGACGCTGTTTGAGGACCCGGGCTCCCGGGTTGGAGCTGGACGGGCTGGGGCCCAGGCGGGGCCCACGCAGGGTGCTTTAAGATTTGTGCAATTTTTTTTTTTATAAAGGAGTACCGGAGCATATGCCGGATTTAAATTGCATTCTATCCACAGATTAAGCTTTTTCCCTTTTAGAAGATTTCTTGCTTCTCATAGCTTTTAGAAGATTTCTTGCTTCTCATATCTTTACTTTATCCAAGAAGGAAATCCTTGTTAATTAAAGTAACCAAAATTCAGAATTTTTAATCAACAAAATTTAGTTAATTGTAAAAAACTTAAATCTGTGATTACTTATTCTCTGTTTAGTCATGCTTAGTAGGCTAGTAATGCCACAAGCTGATATGGCTTGAACTTCAACTAACCTCTACCTATTATCCTTCCAAATAGTAACAATTATTTATATATGAATCTTACTTAATTTGTATCATACACGGATAATAACTAAGGCTGTGTTTAGATCCACAACTTTTTTTCCAAAATTTCCTGCACTCCCATCACATCGAAGCATTAAATGCATCAAAAGACGCATGTCCGGAGTACAAAATGTAAAAAAAAAAATTAATTACACAGTTTAAATGTACATTAATTGCGAGGCGATTCTTTTTGAGCCTAGTTACGCCATCGTAGGATAATATTTACCACAATCAAGCGAAACGTGCTTACGGTGCTTTTACTGTTACATTCTACAGTGCTTTTCACTGCAATTTCCTTAGAAATCCCTTGCTTCGGCGGCAGCTTTTTGGCATCTAAACACAGCCTAAACAAAGAGTGCTGAAATATTTTGCACCATATGCTTGTAGCACATTCATCTTTGTGTGTAATGCCAAGACAAGTTATGGGACTAACTTATATTTCCACATTCATCTTTATAGTGGCGGTTATATTAATACAGCAGCCTGTAAAGATGTTTTTGTAGTGATGAAATGCAAAAAGTGACATGTACACGACACGCTTGCATTTGATAAAATTCATTCTTAGAAAGATCAACAATATAATCGATCGGTTCGTACGCACAAGTATATATATATGCGTCAAGCTAGCAGCAATTAATACGTACATTTATCAAATGATGATGACTCATACGTAAACTTTCAGAGATCACCCACACACTAAGGAGTCGAAGGTTAGTGGCTAACGCGATTAGGTTGGCTTGCATGCTCGCGAGTCGAGAATGGCGTCTCCATCGGCGCCTTGGCTGGACGCGCGCTGCATCAGAGGACACAGCGGGTTGGAGAAGATTCCCGGCATCATATCGTAGGCGACCAGCACAACGTTCTGCGCAAGTTCTCTGCCTACACATACTTTGCAGCATGCTCAAGCTAGAGTGCCAGACAATGGAGGCGAGTTCCGCTCTCTGCTGTTCCTACAGTAGTAGCGACGCCGACGCTCTCTGCTGTTCCCACTTTCCCGACGCCTCCGGTTCCTATAGCTAAGCTATTCCTGAATCCCGATCCCCTTCGATTGAGGGCTGTTGTATGCATACATCACTCCTCTTTGATTTCATCTCATCAGTCATCGCTTGAGGCATACACTCCATGTTGCTGATCGAGACACCACCTAGCGCCCGGCGCGGATTATATACACACTCCATGTTGCTCTAATGTTTAGAGACGAATTCGTCTTACGTTGTACAGGATCTGTCGACTCGAAACGTCTTCCGCGTGGCCAGCTGTTTGGCCGTCTCGCATCGTGGTGGTGTGGGTGGCCGCGCTGGCGGTGCGTCTTCGACGCCGTGGTGGCTTCGACGACGACGGATCGCTTGCTCGCTGCGAGACTTGGACGCATGGAGCTCCGGGCGAAAGCCCAGCCCGACGTGGTCGGGCGGACGACGGCGACGACTTTTGCCGCCGCATCCTTCTTGAAGGCGTCGTCTTCGACTCTCATGCTCCTGCCTGCGCCAGCTGCACTTCCACCTTGGCCGCTTTGGTCGTCTCGGTGGTCCTGTTTGCGCTTCATTGTTCTCCTCATCGGGTATGTCTAGCTAGTGATTGTTGCAGCCGTAGTGGTGGTCGTTTCCGGCGGACGCTTTGCCGCCGAGGTGCCCTTTGTTGCTGGGCGGATGCTTTGCCGCCGTGTTTCTTCAGGTAGGTCGTCTTCACGAGCCGCGTTTCGGTGCGCTGGCGGGCAGAGGTCGCGGTCGTATCCGGCGGATGCTTTGCCGCCGAGGTGTGGGGCAGATGCTTTGCCGCCGTGTATCTTCTCTTGTGAGCCCTGCGTTTCCGGTGTCGCGAGTGCCGCCCGAGGTCGCGGCCGTTCTGGCGGATGCTTTGCCGCCGTGTATCTTCTCTTGCGAGCCTCGCGTTTCGGTGTCTTGAGTCTTTGCCGGTCGCGGTCGCTTCCGGCGGATGCTTTGCCGCCCGTGGTCGCGTCGTCGTCTTCCGGGAGATCTTTGTCGCCCGAGGTTGGTCCGGACGGATGCTTTGCCCGTCGAGCTCTTAGCGGATGCTTTGCCGCTGTTGTTGTCTTTGGCTCCGATCACTTGCTAGCTACCTAGGTGTTCAGTTTTCTGGTTGTAATAGGATCGCCTTATCGGGGTTGTTAGTTGGAGGGTTCACCCCACCCCCCCCCTCGTTTCTTTCTTTTGTTTGTACTGTGCGACTCGTCGGTAATCTATGGATTACTTTCGCGAATCGTTTGTAATTTCCCACTTCTCTTAATGCGATGCGTGCTAATGCACTTTTCGAAAAAAAAAATACACACTCCATGTTGCTGATCGAGACACCACCTAGCGCCCGGCGCGGTGTTGGTGGTACATGTAAGTGAGCAACTTATTATTGAGGCGCATTACAATCGTTGTACCTGAAATCACAAAAACATTAATGAATAAGATAGTGCATTTGCTCTATCACACGATACGATTGCTTTTAGATCAGCAATGCTATGGTACACATTTTACTTATTAGAAGGTCAAATAAATCTGAGTAGTTGATTCTTTTAGCATTTTTAATTTGATTAAGTGACCTAGAATCTTGTACGCCTGTTTATATGGCCAGAACTCCGAGGCTTATTTGAAAAAAAAAAACATTTACAGGTCAAGTAGTTGAACTGATATGATCGACCCATGTATACGGAGGGAAAAAAAAATATTGGGCGGCGCCGCACCTCAGGACGGCTCCATTCGGCAACGCCGCCAGGCTGCTGAGTTGTGGTTGCCGGGCCGAGCAAACGGAGGAAGTCAACGCAGCGCGGGCACGTACATCTATACCGGCGCCCACGCGCCGACTCCATCGACATCGAGGCGGTCGATGTCCCCGGCATGTTCCAGCACTAGATCGGCGCTGCACCCACTCCTTGTTTCTTTAGAGTTTGCTATTGCATTTTTCCGTTGATTGCTTCCTAGTGACCTGGCCATCATGTCAGATCCTGATCTGGCCACGATGCTAGATCCAACAATGTTTACGTGGGGGTGAGTCTGCTTTCACCCTATGGCTTGCTTATTGCATAATGAAATTGTACTGTGGTGATGAGGGGCCTTATAATAAATGGTTGAGGGTGTCTATTGCGGCCATAGGGTCCTAGATATCTCACCATAAATTTATTTTTGAAGCTAATTATTGTGGTGTGTACATGAATGCAAAATCGGTTGCAGCATTAGTCTGAAGGGTATGTCATACATTGCTATGCACTCCTGCTTTTAATTTTGATCAATTTTGTCTCCTAGGACGCACATGATATGGTAGGTATAGTTTTCATTTTAATTTTAATGTTCTTGATTACTTCTCACAAATAAATTTTGATATATAATCTTCATTGGCCATCAATTATGATTTTTTTTTTTGTTTACTTAATAATAGTGTTTTTTAACCGTGGGCAGCCCCTGCTATTTTTTTTTTTATCTCGAAGGTATCTCAACCCTGGGTGCAATGGGAAACAAGTGCCTCATCTCACAAAAGAGATCCTACCAATCACATCTTTGTTCACCATGGATGCACACAAATTGGATGCATGGGAATGCTAGGCCTCGGCTCAACTTTTTGTCAACGGCGCATAAAGATTGTTGGTCGGTTGTGGAAGATTGGAATTGACCCATATTATCAGGAGCACCAACTACAGCATGAGCAGGGGTTGTGTGCGAGCCAAATGGACACTGACGACATGTTCAACGGCTTCTTCGTAATCGACACCTCCTTCATCAATGTCCTTTGGAGGTCCAAGATGGTGCATTCGAGAACCGAGAAGGGTGATGGCATGCATGTCGCCCCTCCATAGGTGAGAAACTCACTTGATTTTCATCCCCCTTTTCTTGCACAGCTCCTTGCATTTGTGATGGCTGGTATTGTTATGCGGATTTTAGATTCATGGAGTAGGCGGGGAAGCCAACAAAAACGCCCCACATCGCATCAGCGACACCACCGAGACCGGCGGATGTCGAGAAGAGTATACCAACTACAATGGCTCCTACCCCCAACAAGGAGGTCTCATAGAGAAGGTGGCGTACCTTTGCCTGCCGACACCAGCGATGTAGGCAACGTTACGTCAACTACCTATTGGGGAACTCAGGAAGGCGATGCTACACCAACAAGATAGACAATGCTACATAGACCCCACCTGCTTCAAAACTACACTGGCCAGTGCCGACATGATGACGACGCAGGTGTGCACCAAGCCAACTTCACTCACTTTTTCGAGGATGCACCACTCAGCACCGATAAGGTGGATGACATTTGTGTCCCAGCCACCAAAATACCCTAAAATCTAGACATCTAGAAAGCTGATCAACTGCTAAATGAGGTGAAAATTTCCATCCAAGACTTGAGCATACGCGATAGAGGAAGCGGCATCTAGCAAGTACACCCAACAACGGGTGTTCGATCGGCCGAATAGAGGGGGGGGAAGGGCGTGTGTCAACATCATGGGGGCGATGAGGATCACGGGTGCCAAGGCATTCAACATCCATGACATCAACAACAATGCAGGCCACCAATACCAAGGCGTTCAACATCCACAACATCTAAAACAACACGGCACCGGCTGCACCTATAAACTAAAGGTATGGCCGTGTTGCTAGATTCCAAAATTACAATTTAATTTGTCTCTTGCGATGTACATGATATGATCCTTATTGACCATTAGGTATAAAGTTCATTTTAATTTTAATATCCTTGGATTTGCACCAATAAGTTTTCTATAATCTTTATTGAGCATTAGGTGCAACTTTTTTAATTGACTTATAATAATGTTTTGCTTTCGAACCATTAGGCTGTGGGGCCTGTTCTCAACTTAAGAATAATGTCAATATATTACCTTGAATTATTGCTACATTGCTCAAAAAATTTAGAGGACCATAGTTATCAATAAAGTCTATATGAAAAATTCAAACATCTAGAATTACAAAACATAATTAAGCTAATTTAATAATGGTTTATACAAATTATCCATCTCAATCATTATGAAAAGATAATTGTTTGACCTAAGTTTTTATTTCAAATTACCCACATATTGGATTATGAAAAATAATGTAATGCAAAAGTCTCTCAAATCTACATGTAACTGCTCAATATAATTAAGCTATTACGAACAATAATCCGGCATCCATAAGTAAAACTTAAATTGGTATAAATAATTTTAAGTTATATCAACACTCATGATTTTTAGTTATATTAACAATAATCCTTAGCAAACCACATAGTAATGACACTTACATCTCATTTTAAGTTATATTAACACTCATGACAAAACATTTCTAAGATTTTGCCTTCAAAAATAAATTAAACATTTTGATCTACACATTATATGTCATATGAATATTAGTAACATAGTTTTATGAATTGTTTGTTTAACAAAGCAATAATTTATGATACAACAAATTCAACATCTTGAATGCCATGCTGCACGATGAAGCAACAATTTATGACATTGTCAAAACTGAGATGGTAGCCTATAACCTAGAATATTCTTTAAATAAAATAAAATATGATTTTTAAATAAACAATACAAAAAGCATTATTGATTTCAAATTAATACATGTAAAAAATTAGATCAAAAACATAAATGTTAAAGTATAGATTTTCATTATATCACATATTGGGATGGGATAAGAATTTATACACTTTAAGTTTATTTAAGTTTCAACTAAATACATATGGTGCTAGAAAACATTAATCGTACAAATTATTACTTGGGAAAATCATATGAAAAAATATAGATCCTAATTTTTTTACAAACCATCAAAACATTTTGACATTGTAAATAATAGTTGTTGTGTGTATGAGAAATTTGGGAAACAAATTAAAATTTAGGACTATGTCTTCAAGATATATATAGAGAATGCATCTAAAACTATCATAGTTTAAGTAAATGTTACAACTAATTGTATAGTGGAGATACACAAAAGGTGCTATGTAAAGAAAAAAAAGAGCCTATAGGTATGTAGAAAAAAGAAAACTTATATATCAATATTTGATAGAATATCACAATTGAATGTAGACTATAGATTACCTATAGCTATTATTTTAGAATATTAGTGAAGAGAAAAAGGATATTAAATATTTAAATATAACTAATTATTTTTAATAAGTGTCTTATAAGATTGGTTTGCCCCTCGGTGAAGTGCATGGCTCTCGGTACAGTTTGTTTTAAAGTTTTTTTAAAATAAAAAGTCACCGAGAGCGCGTTGGGGGGGCTCGGTGAAGTGGGGGCTCTCGGTATATTTTGTTTTAAAGTTTTTTAAATAAAATGTCACCACCGAGGCGCGTTGTTGGGGCGGCCCTCGGTGAAGTGGGACGCCGTTGGCGAAAGGGAGGGGGGATCTCGCGAGAACTTGACGCCGGCGGTGGCAAACGCCCGTCGACGTCGAGCCGCCTTTTTTAGCGAGAGGGGCATAGCCCTTGGTAGAGATTGTACCGAGAGCCATGGTTTGAGCTCTCGGTAAAAGGCCATTCCGTGCAAAATTTCACCGAGGGTGTCTACCGCGTGGCCCTCGGTAGAGCCTCTACCGAGCGCTCTATGCCCTTTACTAAGCGTTTCCGGCGCTCGGTGGAGGCCCTGTGTGCGGTAGTGATATGGTGTTATTATTGATGAATTTTGTCTTTGCTCTATGTAACCGAATCGGCCTGACACTTTAAATACAGACATACAGTCACAACGTAGCTGCTAGAGGTCATAGTAATTTGTCTTGTCAAAAGACTTATGCATGCATATATTCTAAACAAATAAAAACTTATGCATGCTGACTCAAACTCTGACCTGGATGCATGGCACGGATCATGCAGTGGAGAGTCCGAAATCAAAATTAATATTCTTTTTCTAGGGTGAGGTGGTGAGCTCCATGACGCAAGCAGCATGCCCGTCCTGCACTTCTTGTCCGAATCCTTCACTGCGTATTTTACAAATATATATGTGCAAAAGGACGCCGGTTTTCGATCTGTCATGGACTCGTTGGTACCTGCGTAGCACCAGTTCGTCAATGAGACCATATGCATGCATGCTAAATCCGGCATGCTTCTCTTGGTGATGTACTAAATTAAACATGTGTGCCAAAGTTGAAATAGGAGATTAGACAATGAATTAAAGGCTACTCGGTATAGCAAAGACCCGACATATATAGGTTACCGATCAGGGGCCGGGGCTGCCAAGAAATTGACCTGGCGGCAGTACGACGTGACTGGGGAGGGAATCAAGAAAGCTCTGCATAGCACAATGGAAGGGTCAATCTAGGTCTTCTAGTTGAAACAGCTCGGTGACGGTGGGGCTCCACTAATGTCACGAAAGAGATGATGGGAGGAAGATTATATTCCTTTTTTTCCTTCTCAATTAGTTGTGTTATATTCAAAAAAAAAAGACGCGTTATAAGCTGTGCATGGTGAGTAATTATCATCAACTAATTGCATTATGTTTAATAATGGCAAAGGTGGGTAATTAAGGTATTAAAGTTTAGGGGGTTACTTTAGGGTATTTTCATAATGGCAAGGTGGGTAATTTTTAGAAAAACATAATATAGATCCGACGGCTATTGATATCAATGGTGATTAAAGTTCATTAAATCGATGGCTAGATCTTTCTAATTTTTGTGAGAATTTTAAGAATTTTTTTTTTTTTTTAGCGTCTCATGAGGATTAATGTGGTGCCTCCATTGGAGCCTCCAATTAGTAATAGTAATAGTATATTATTTATTTTATTATGAATTATTTTATTATTAAAGATACTTTAATATTGATTGATTTATTTTATTATTTACATAAAATTTGAACAAGACGGATGGTCAAAGCGTGAAGTCTAAAAGTTAAAACGACAAACTCAATGGGGACAGAGAAAATACAGGATAACAATATATTGGCTTGTCTGACCACAAGAACGATGCACAATGCAACAAGATTTCATTCCAATATGGATGCAGCCTCAGCTATCAATGTATATATGGAGTACAGACAAACGGATGGCGACTATATACAAACTGTGACAACTAATTCATGATTGGTCTCCTGGTTTCACACCCTGGAGTTTCGCTAATAAATTAGCCTTTTGGCCTTGTCCACTAGGTCGCGCATCGGTAAGCCCTCCGCGACCACTCCTTTTGCCATCAAGGAAGGCCCTGTGCTTCTCCAATCTGGATGGGGTTCCTTTCACCATGTCTAGGGCGTCCTTTGCCCTCTTTTGTCTGAAAATATTTATATACCGTGGACACAAATCGACAATGGATATTACTACCTCAACAAGGACCCTTCTTATCCTTGGGTACTCAAGACATGGTTCCCTGATGGAGCTGAGAGTATGTAAAAGCTTTTCAACAAGTGCCTTGGCTGAATTTGTATCTTCTGATTCTAGCACCTGGGAATAGTATTTAGGGATTACATAACCAATTTGTGAAGCGACAGAGAGTGCAGCCTCCAGTTGTTTGCCCTCACTAGTCATTATCATTTTCATTACCTGCATACATGGTGTGATGTCAATAACAATGCATGTCAAATAATGAAGCATGACTTTGTTGTTATATTCTTCTCTGAAAATGGAGGTAACATATACATATGTGGAACTCTATATAGGTTCTCTTCTGTCACTAAGCTCCACACATAAATGTATGTTTCATTCATTATCTGAGAAATGTGCGTTTCACACTAAAATATGCAGATGTATGAATTTAATGATGGATAAACCAGAAATGAAAATGATGTTAATTTCCTTAAGTAGGGATTGAGAGACACCTTTTGTACGGCAGATTCAAGGTGTTGCTTTCCAAGCTCGACCAACTTCTCTCCTGAGTTTCCACATAGATTATGCAGTAGATTTGCTGCAACGCATATGTACGACTCATTGTCAAGCATGTCGATGAGATTCACTACAAGATTATGATGTGCTTCCGATTCCGCCAACAAGATAGCCCAGCAGTTGTCTGTGCTCATTATTGTTAGATTTGCTAGCGCTTCACCTGCAGCCATTCGCAGTGGAAGACCATTGTTCGCACTGGAGTTTTCACCATGATCTGGCATAAGAAATGCACACACCAATTTACCAACAACTGCTTGGGGGCTCCCAATCTCCTGCCTTGCGGCCTCATCCAAGGCCAGCGTTGCTATGATATCCATCACGGCCTCAGGTTCACAGTCCTCCAAGTGCAAGATACGCTCAAGGATGTTCATTAAGAAAGGGTTCTCCGAGAGCTCCTGGCGAAACCTTTCGCCAACTTTCCCACTGTTAATAACAAAACTTCTCACAAGCTTCAAAGCAGAACAATAGACCTTTCTTTTCTCATCGATGTTTTCCTCATTGTCGAAGTATCTGATAAGCACTACAATCTTGGTGATGACGGTTGTAGTGTCTTGGGAAATTTCTACGCAGTTGTCAGAATCACAAGAAAGCCCATGAAGAAATTGACATGGCCAGCAAGGAAAACAATGTCCGCTGATGAGTTGCAAGGTTCCCTCCACTGTCTTCTTCAGGTACCTGGTTTGGCAGCGAGTCTTGTCGGTTGTCGACATCAAGAAGCGAACATACCAGCTTCACTATGCCCGGAAACTCTGAAATTTTAAGGTCACTTGTGAGCTTGTCAATGATTCTGGCAGCTAACAGACGGATATCTTCAACTGTGGATCTGAGCATGTCAACCAAAGAGGACACTGCTGCTTTGTGGAAGGTGGAAGTGATTTCTGTGATGAGCTCATTTCTGGATCTGGAATCCCATTTCTCCAGGAAGTTGTCAAGAATACGAAGTCCGACAATTTGAATTTCACTTGAGGTACATCCAAGAGACTGGATTGCAAAGCTGGTGAGGCTGGGTGTGTATTTCCCTGACGGAAAAAGACCCTCTTCTGTACGTGCCTGGTAGGCCTGATGGTAGTACAGGTTTACAGCTCTTGCTCCCCAATCTTCTGTGAATCCTAGGTCACGGACAAGCGACCTGCGACGTTGAAAGGAAATGAGTCCGAGGATGGTTGCAACCACATAGGATGATCCCTGGCATAGCTCCAGAATGTAGAAGACTACTATGGATGGCACCAAGTTGGGGCTGGCGCCATCTGGCAGGGGGTGGTAGTCACGGTGACGATGATGACCTGCTAGCACACTGTGGAGGCGCAAGCTCGAGAGCAGAATCTGCAGGAAGGCCACTGGGATCTGCAAGTTGCCAACCAGCACTGCTGCTACCACCGACAGCAACATATAGAATGACACTTTCAGGGAGATTCCTGGCAACGGGAACATGACGCCCCAAAAGAAGAGTATTGGCATGATTGTACCAACTATCTTCAAAAGGAGTTGCCAAGTCCCTAAAAGAAGAGTGCTGCTGCTTTCTTCTTGTTCCGGAGGAGGAGGCTCTCCAGAGCTACTACGGTTAGAAGCGCTGCTTTGTTCTCGTTCTTGTTCTTGTTCTCGTTCTCGTTCTTGTTCTTGTTCTTGTTCTCGTTCTCGTTCTTGTTCTTGTTCTTGTTCTAGCAAGTTAACGCTTAGAAGCGCTGCAGCGATCGATATGCTCAACCATCTGTACTTTAAATCTAGTTTGGCTTGGAGGAGTGGCAAACATACCAGCCCTGAGGCCACGATGACTTTAAGCAAAAAGACTCCTTTGGGGCTCCCAGAAAAGGCTGCTTCTACGCAGATCATGATTGTATATGTCACCCATTGTCCAGCCCACGTTCCAAAAAACCAACCTAAATATATACCTGTCAATCTTGCGTTCTCACGCGTGAATCCAAATTTGTGTGGTGACGTTTCGTAAAAACCATAATAACCTCCGGCAACACTAGCCAACAGAAGAAGTGAGATGACAGCTTTGGCAAACAAGTCCCAACGTCTTCTAGCCAGCAACTGGCTGGTAATGGCCAGTATGGCTACCTTTATTATGCCTGTAATTATCTGGGACCCAAGCTCTATTGGCGCCAGGGAAATGCCCGCACCTATGATAAACGCAATTACATTCCCACCATCATGCATGTCAGAGAAACGGAAATGGTCCCATCTGAATGCCCTTGTGGAGCCGAGTAGCCACTGGTTGATCGAAGCATCATTGCGGATGAAAACCCTGTTGTCAGCATATATATATATAGATATAAGCATACTGGAATCTATTGAACGTGGCAGAGACATACAGATCGTAGTGACAAGATGGCTAAACACCGAAATGATCTATCATTTAGAACGGATATCCTGCCTCTCCATCGATGGAATACGTACTAATATAGTAGTGATCTCACAAGCAGCAACTATATATGACCAACTATTTATCAGGAAGCCACAGAAAATATCGACGTTAATGTTGATTTCAAATTTCAAAAGGCCATGCATCGTTAAATATGTAAATCTCTATACGAGTTTGGTATTTAGTAGTTCTATGGTTGGTGTCCGGCACCTACGACCGGCAAAGCTGGGGATACAGCAGTACTATAAAATCGTCCTTCACAACCGGCAGGTCACAACCTGTTATGGTAGCATCACAACCGGTTCAACGGTAATCCAGCCACACAAAAAGTCCAGCTGGCCTTCAGTTTCAGTTGATGATCGGACAGGATAATTATAACTGAATCGATGGTTTTACTACTGCCTTGTCAAGACTCAAAACAAACAAACAAAAGAGGAACGGCAACGCCTTTTCTTATTAAGTTCGATAGGTCGAGCCGCACACCTGGTGGATTCCATGAAGATCATGACGGTGAAGAACCAGAAATCAAGGCTGATCAGCAGAGAGGAGAAGCCGCCAAGCAAGACGACAGTAGCCCAAAGCAAGGCCAGAGTGCCGACAGCGTTTCCCGCCCACTCCAACAAGGCGATGCAAAACACGATCTTGTTCAGGCCTTTCAGCTTCCTCCTGGCCTGCTCGGCACTGCCCTCCCTCTCCTCCGTCTGCTGCTCCTCGCTGTCGCTGCTCACCCTCAGCAGCACCTCGCCACTGGCAGTGCCACCGGCCGCATCCGCAGGCAAAGTGATGGAATTCTCGCCGGCATTAGTAGTTGCCATCGCCATTATTATTCTTATTCACCTCCCCGGCGCGCGTGCCTCACAAAAACCCCTGACTATATATAGTACCACGAGTATACAAAGTAGAGCCGTGGCTACACAGAAAAAACTGCAGAGAAACGCGTCATTCAGATTTGGTTTCTAGTTCCAGGTTATTCCAGTTAATTTAGCTGTACTGTAAACAGCTTACCAACCATACAAAATAGCTCCGTGTATCCAAGGTGAACAAGCTAAGCCTATACTGTCATCGTTATGAACGTATAATTTTTTTCTATAAAGATGCATGCAGTGGAAGTTTCGTTACTTGACTTTTTGTTACTAGTATCATAGTGGAGCAACTCTGCTCCGGATTGTTCGTCGCTTGTATATCTTGACAAAAGACGGTTGATTCCTCGATGCAACCGTGTTATGAGGCAATTGATCTGATTGCGCGTGGGTCATCGGAATCGGATACACCAATTATGCTATGTCTCGCACCGTAGCTGGGTTTGAAGCGTAAAATGCTTACATTGTTGTTGTTTTCTTCCGGGTGGCCTTTCCTTTTGGCAGGTTTCCTGCAACTGAGGTCTTTGTTGTACTACATAGCTTCTTTCAGTTCTCTTGTGTGTGTGTTTCGTCCTCCACCACTTTGGTTAGCTCGATGCTTACTATTGACGGGTAGCTTGTAATATTACCCTGAAAACGTGACTAGGCACGGTCGTGAAAAAAAAGTGTACCGAGAGCTAGCCCTCCACAAAACTCCATCCTCGCTGAAGTTGACGCCCCATGTCCGCCGAGAGGACTACGTCAGTTTCACCGAGAGCGGGAGTTACGCCCTCGGTAGATTATGTCACTTTACCGAGGGCTGTAGTGCAGGCCCACGTTAAAGTTATTTTCTCAAGGGCTCTCCTGCAGGCCCCTCGGTAAAAGTATTATTTTTTATTAGATTTTTAATTAGGTTTATGTCTATGTTTTAGTTATGTTTCTATGACGTCTCGGTCATTTGTTTTGTTCTCACAAAATTCGTATCAAAGTGCATAAATTTTATATATCAAAATTATTTAAATTCATATCAAAGTGTGCACAAATAGAGTTTGGAGTAAATTTGTTTGAAAAATAAATTAATTTCAAAACTTTGTGGGTTTGGGTAGGTGGTAGCAATGAATGAGACATTTAGTCGGTTGTTAATCAAACCGGGACTACTGGATCATGTTCATTGCTGCCATTTACCCGGGACTTTTAGTCCGGTTTGTATTACCGGCCCGGGACTAAAAGGTCCCCTTACACTGCTGCCACCTACCCAAGTGCACGGTGGCCACTCATCTCACCTACCACTGCGCATGTGTGTCTATAAAGACCGCGTGAGGGAGCTGAGAGCTTCGGTGTGAGCTTCCATGACTCATACGTACGTGTGATGTCAATCATTTCACATATATTATTATCTATCATGCATGTTTATTTTGATTTCTTTTGTTTCTTTCTCAGTTTTGTATACACATATATGACCTTTTTGTGGGAGAAAGCCCTCCACATTCAAATTTTATTATGTGTAGATAGTGAATGGTACAGCTAGGTACTAGAAGGGTGTTTTTGAAGATGAAGCTACCACGTTGCTTACAAAAGCTGGGTGTGATACTCCTGTAACACAGTTGTTACAGGAACTACCAAAAGACGGAGAGACATTAGTTTTTCACAGAGGTGGTTAATTCTGTGCTTCAGTCCTCTACCTACTTCACCGGCATCGCACCCACCGTACTTCAAATTTTTAGATAGGTAGCACTGAATCCACCTCTAGCATCCGGATGGCTTCCACCCGAGTGGGTACAGGTGCTAGAAGGGTGTTTTTGAGGTGGTTATTTAATAATATGTTTGTACACTTTGATTGTAACATGATCGGTGAAGGAACCACAAAGTTTGAGATTTTTCGAAATGTTTAGTAATTTTCCTAGTTTAATTTAATTATCGTGTGACTTCTCCCAATAATTATGCGTTAAACTGATAACACCCCAAAAAGATCTAGAATGGTGCCAAACTTTGCCACAAGGTCTCTTGTGCCCTAGGAGACAAAATGCAAGCCATTTAGCGTGTCGTTTGACCGGGTTAGGTAGAGTTGTCCGGTTTCAGCCATTCTACGAGCCAACATTAATGAAACCTTCCCAAATTTTTTTCACATGTCTCCACATACGATATATCATGACAACTTCGACAAGTTTCACGATTTTTCAACTTCGTTTGCATTTTATATAATTTAAAAACTATTCACCCGCAAGTGAATCGTCATGTTTCGTGAACAAAATGTTCAATTTTTTGGTCTATCCCTAGATGAGGCCTCACATTGCACTCATGAATATGAATATCATTTTTCCGTTCATGTCTCCCCTCTATTCGAATGGCTTCCGGTTCAAAACTTTCTTATAAAAGAAAATTCAATTAAAAAGAAATGAAATCAAAATATATAGTAAAGAGTTTTAAAAAAATCTCAAATTTGGACATGAACTATAAGGCATTGTATAAACCACACAAAAAAAAATTTAGAAGCCAAATTCCAAAAAAAAGGTTATTTTCTTGAGGGCCATAACCAAGGCTCTCGGCACAATTCTTTACCGAGTGTCTTGAGTCTAAGCTCTCGGTAAAATGACCACATTCTACCGAGGGTTTGGCCCCGCTCTTGGTAAAGTGCACATCGAGGGGATTCGAAAATTTGAAAAATTCTAAAATTCGAAAATAACGATGGCTTCAAAAAAAAATAAAGATTCTTTACCGAGGGCGGTTCCTTGAGCTCTCGGTAAATGCCCTATGAACAAGACTTTACCGGCGCCGCACCTGGCCGGCGCTTCGATAAAGGACCTAACGGGACTTATCCATCCCCCCCACCACTCTTCTCACTCCACACGAACCACTTTCGACACCAAATTCAACCGCCGCCACCGCACTTTTCCCGCCCACGCGCGCCCGCGCCCGTCCTCGCCGTCCGCCGCACCACCTCCCTCATCGTCAATCCGGCCGCCCAGCGCTTCCTCCCCCGTATATAGTGAAGCGGTAGAACATGGTCGCTGACGGAGGCTAGTTTATCTCATCATAAATCCTCCTTAGTTGATGTTCCTCATGCTATATAATTATGATTTGACGTGCTATAGATGAGGATATTTTACCGCTATGCTTTCACTTAATGATTTATAGTTACTTAGAAGTTCTTTACTCGTAGAGTACCCATGATTGTCTTTACTATATTAGTTGAGTCTCTATATCTCTCTCGTCTCATGGAATACCCTAGGCATTGCTTTTATCTTTTATTATTTTCTTTATTTACTTATTATTTATCTTTTTATATTTACCCCCGCTAGAGTAATGGAATGATTGATTTTATGTACATAAAATATAGAATTACCATGAGCCATCCGAATGTTGCCTCACATTCCTTCCTTTGGGAAAAAAAAATAAATTACGATACCTAGCTCATCCTAGGTGAAGTGCTACTGATGGTATAGAGTTTATTTTCAGGTTATATCTCGTAAACTGCGGATATAATGATTTTTATATGTGACAACGTAAGTGTAGATTTATTTTATACCCGGTGTTTCTAGGGTCGTTGAGGAGTTAGGTTCTACCTACCTTTGTTAGCGGCGGCGTTTAGAAATGCCAACACCGCCTATACGCCCGCGTCATGACGCGCACGTGACGCAGCGTCTTGAAGAACTCCGATTATTCCTTTATCAAACAGATTTCTTTATGCACCTCAATTAGGTTTTGCGTTACTAAAACATTGGATTGAAATATTGTAGGCCCAAGCTAGAAGAGTCGAGCGGCGGCCCGGTGTGGCGGAGGTCGCTGGGCCCAACAGAAGCTTCAGCGGCGCAGCTATCTGAGCTCATGAACTACCTCTAGACCTCGTGGGCCGCTGCGCCGGGTTCTCTCGCTAGCGGCGTTTGCTCGCCTTTCGCCTCAACCTACTCCTGTGAGTATGAAATTACCTTCACTTCTGCTTTGCTTGTGGATGTGGATCACCTCTAACCCATACAACCTCTTCTCCATTGTGTAGCCGGCTTCGGCGGGATCGAACCACGCGCCGCCTCCTACCCATGATGATCAAGGGTCTCCTTCACGGGCGTGCAACAACATCCCCCTCTTTGATGAGCTTGTGGTGGACGTGTGGTAATTTGTTTGTGACCTTTGATAAGATGATGTGGAACTTGACAAGTTGTGGAACTAGAGTTTTGTGGAACTTGATGACTATGAGTTGTGGAACTAGACTTCATGACTAGTGATGGATATTGGATGACTTAATCTATGTTTAGATCATGGATGTGATATATATGCCATAAATGAGTTGTATCAATGCATGGATGTGATATATGATTTATATGTTATGTTTGTAAAGGTGGAACACAAAAACAGAATTAAAAAAAATATGGTCACTTTACCGAGTGGTGCACTCGGTACAGCAGGGTTTACCGAGTGGTGCGCTCGGTAAAGATGGGAAAATTGAGTTCTGGGATCCCCAATTTCCCGGATATACCGAGAACAACACTTTCGGCAAAAACGGCGCCGATGAAACTAGGTTGATTCACCGAAGCGGCGCATCGTTTCCGGTGAAGCGACCATAACTCTACCGAGCGCTTCGCTAAGGTATTTCGGTAGAGATGTTTTTACTATTTTTTAAAAATAAACTCTACCGAGAGCCACCCCGGCGCTCTTGGTAGATGTAGTTTTAATTTTAAAAAAAAATAAGGTGTCACCGAGAACGTTTGTGGGTGCGCCATTTTTCGGTGAAACGGTGGGCTCTCATACAGTTTGTTTTATAGTTTTTTAAAAATAAAAAAGTCATCAAGAGCGTTTATGGGTGGCCCTCGGTGAAGTGTGGGGCTCTCGGTATACTTTCTTTTAAAAAATTTTTAAAATAAAACTTCACCGGCGCTTTGTGGGGGCGGCCCTCGGTGAAGTGGGGACGCCGTTGGCGAGAGAGAGAGGGGGCTCTTGCGAGAACTTGACGTCGACGGTGGCAAACGCCGTCGACGTCAGGCCAGCTTTAGCAAGAGGGGGCGTAGCGGTAGAGATTTTACCGAGAGGCCAGGTTTGAGCTCTCGGTAAAAGGCCATTCCCATGCAACATTTCACCGAGGGCTCTATCGAGCGCGGCCCTCGATAGAGCCTCTACCGGCGCTCTATGCCCTTTACTGAGCGTTTCTGGCGCTCGGTAGAGGCCCTGTGTGCGGTAGTGTTGGGGTAGTGTTGCTCTGCAGGTCCAGATGAAGCTCGATGAGTGGTGTTCGGCGGGCTTCAGTCGAGTTAGCTCCCTCTTGGTTTTAGCTGGTTGATTTGCTTTTCTACTATCTTTGTCGCCAAATCTATTGCAATGTAATCGGTTAGGTCTTTTGGCTGGTCCGGGGGTTTGGTAATTGTTCGACTACCTTTTTTTCTCCTCTTGTTGTAACAAAACTCTCTTCCTCGCTTAATGAAAAATGCACCAATGGCGTCATCACGAAAAAATTATTCTTATGCTTACAGCAATGTTGATACCCATTCCATCTTCAAGATCATATGGAAGTCCAAATGTACACCCAGGATCAAGTTTTTTTTTGCATGGTTAGTACTCGTAGACAGACTCAACACGAAAGATATACCGCAAAGAAGGCATATACAAGTGCAGGGCACCACATATTGTATCATGTGTAATGTACATGTCGTGGAAACAATAGAGCGTCAATTTTTTGAATGTCCTTTCGCCAAATGCTGGCATTGAATTGGGATCACCTAGGGTATGAACATGGACCTTCACGATAGACTGAGGAATGCTAGATCCTCTCATACTATACCTTGTTTCATTGAGGTGGCTCTTGTATCATTAAGGTGGCTCTGATAGCAGCTTGGGAGCTCTAGAAGCTGAGGAATGACAAAGTTTTCCAACCAAAAGAACCAAGCTTAAACCTTTGGCTGATGAACTTTAAATCTCAATGTCTTATTCAATCTGTAAGATTCAAAGATGACATGAGGTCATCATTCTCAGTGTTTGGTTAGGCGCCTTTTAAACCCCCTGTAATGTATCACTTGTAACCCTGTTCTTTAAATTTAAATGAAAGTTCTTACTGTGGGGATCTCCCCACAATCTTTTTTGCGTCAAAAAAAATTGATCAAGGAGAGTAAGCAAGGTGCAGATTGACCTGCTGGAACTTTGTTCCCTTAAAAAAAAAAAAAAAAGGTGAGATTGACCTTGGAGATGGATTTGTGGTGTTCCTAGATCACACCCCTGCTTTATTACTTGTTCATATTGATGTATCTCTGCCGAGGCTTTATTCAGCACCTTGCCCTTTTGCTTTGTAAGAAATGGAAGATGGTTGTATCCTATTATTGACATCAAATTCAATTCAAACACTTGTCCTCTGCTTTCGTTTATTGCATGTATCAAAAGTAATAAAAATTAAGAATGCATGTTGTGCCATCATTTGCCAACAACATCTGAGAGTAGAAAGCTTTATTTGGTTTAATCCCTCCATGATGAGGTACTTTTAGAAACTTCTAGGGAAAAAGTCCTAAAAAAAAGTCTCTCTTATTTAGTTTTCTAGGGACTAAAGGGACTTTTTTTAATATGAACTCCAAAAATCCCTAGAATCAAACAGAGTCTAAGTCACAGTTGCCATAGTCTATTGGTTTAACAATGGGTCACGTGATTCTTGTCTCTAAGTCACAGTTGCCACAATCTATTGGTTTAACAATGGGTCACGTCAGGGCGGATTTGGGCCTAGGGCCACTAGGGGTGTGGCCCAAACCCCCATTATAGTATAGATAGTATTTCAGCCCGATTCCAAATGTTGGGCCAAATCTATAGACTTTCGGCCCAATAAATAGAAAGAGAAACAGAGAGCATAGGGCACATGCGTGCGGGAGTACAGCTGGCCGAGCGAATGGACTGTGAGAAGCAGACATGCTGCATCTAGAGGTACTCCCTCCGTCCCAAAAATAAACTTGAATTTTTTTTACTTTTACAAACCGTGTTTTGACCGATTCGTCTTATTTAACTTTCTTCTACAAATATTATCACTTTTGTTATGACTTACTCCATCACAAATGATATTTTAATCACATTTGATTTGTTTTATAATTTAAATAAAAATTTTAAATAAGGCAGTGGTCAAACATAGTTTCTAAAAGTCAAATAATTACGTTTATTTTGGGACGGAGGGAGTAGGCAGCAAATCGCATATTCAAATTTGTAATAGAAGAGGACATGCTGTCTGCTGATGCTTGGTAAATTTGTATTCTCAAAACTAAGTTCTATTTTAATGTTATACTCTTTCATATCATGGAATTTAAGGAATGATTATTTATAATAATAATTTTTGTAGCATGCTGAGTTGCACAATGAAGACACTAACATTATTTTTTTCGTCCAAAAAAAAAACTATCCATGGCTCCTATGCCAATTATACCATGTAATTTTTAACCATTCCCATCAAGGTGTGGATTTAAGTATGAAATTGAAATATCATCTACATATATTGTATGCATTTATAAGCTACATTTGTTAGTATCTATCGATATTAGACACCTCGTTTTGAGAGTGGCCCTAGACGTCAAACTTGAAGAGCTCCGCCATTGGGTCACGCAATTCTTATCCATCAATACATGTGGTCCTGTAGAGTAGTGGTAGCTACACTCAAAAGAATCATGCTCTGTCTGCTTACTGAGTACAAGTATAATGTGGTCGTTGAAGTGCAACCATGGTCACCTCGTCCCTCAATATATACACCATAGCCTCTGCTTCGAAAATGTATGAAATTTTATACAAATCAAATAAACCAAGAAACATCACGTCCCTCTAGCCAAACACGAAAATAGAATAAGTTAACCCCGTATGAATATTTATGCATCAAGTTCCATTCATGCAGGATTAATTGATCTGCTATGTAATCTATCACATCCCTTTAGCCAAACACTAAAGCAGATTAATTTGCTCCATCCTTCCAACCAAACACTGGACTCGACCTATCATGTTCTTTTTTTTTTATGAAAGCGCGCATGTACTGCATTAAGAAAAGTGAGAATAAAAGTTACACTGCCCGATTGGCCTAACGGCAAGAAGCCATAAACCACACAAGGTTAAGCGGTAATAAAAGTCATCGGCTTGAATGATGAAGCTTACGTGTCGTGTACTAAGCGAGGAAACTATTGTGCGACTAAAGCGACCACAGACCCCCATTTCAGGCATGTGCGATCCTTCCCATATCCATCGATCATGTCCTTGAAATCAGTTGTGGAACTATCTTATTCTACTTCACTCTTCAATCAAGCGGATGTAAGACATGTTCGAGTCCATTTCATTGTAGTCAATATAAAACCATTTAAGAAAGTCACATGACTTGAAAAACTACCTCCAACTCCATGTATTAAACGAAAAGTACGTTTGAAATGCATGCATAAACAATCAAATGCGTTCGATAGTTATGGTTATTTTAAGCCCAACTTCCATTGTACAAGAAACCAAGGTATGTGCCGATAACACCAAACGACTCCGTGGCCCAATGGATAAGGCGCTGGTCTACGGAACCAGAGATTCTGGGTTCGATCCCCAGCGGAGTCGGCATTCAAATATTTTTTTGATCACTTTTTATTTGAAATTTCTCACTGGGCGCTGACTGTCGAGAAAATCTTCGAAAAATTTTTTTTCCCTTTGATTTGAAATTTGAAATTTCATTCACAGATCCACTCGGTGCTCACTATTGATGAAATTTCTCGATAGTCAATTCTTTTTTGCTCCAAAAGCAACATTTAGAAGTACAGACCATGTCATGTTCCTTTTCGCTGGGACCTTCCACGACAGAGTTAGTGTCTTTATTGTGTTTTATTTAGAACATCAAACAAATACCTCCATTTTTAAAGCCAAACTATTTTTAGTGTATCCTATGAGTAATCTCAAGAGTCTGTTTATATACTAGTTTATTGATAAGAATCTATATTTCAGTGAAAGAAATGTCATTCAATAGCCTTTTAAATTAGATATGTAAATATTGTCATCCTCTATTCTAAATTTTTCAACAGTTAAAAATGAAAAACGGGGTTAGGTCTCTAAAATGCGCATAGAATATATAGAAAAGTTTCTTTGTGTCCTTGTTTTAGGAATGTTAATGTAAGTGAAAAAAAATGTCGTTCAATAGTTTTTTTAATTAGATAGCTAAATATTATCATCCTCTATTATGGATTTCTCGATGGTTAAAATGAAGAACAAGACTAGCTCTCTAAAGTGCTCTTATTTTGCCAGGCTACAATTAAATGGGAACAAACGGATCTGAATTGGATTCTGACTAGACAACCCAATAGCCCAGCACAAATCAACACAAGTTGCTCACAGAAAATTTGTTCTCGGTTCTCAGCTGGGATATGTGATTGTTAAAAACTTTGACCTGCGGCGGATCAGAGTTCAAAATTATATCAATGTATTGAGAAATTTCTTTCGACAGAACCATAGGAAAGGTGCAAAACAATTGACCAGTAACTAAGAAAACTAATAACTGAACTACTCCTTCGTCCTAATTAGTAAGGGGCAAGATAGGTCTTTTACTAGGCTCTTTATTTTGTAAAAGAATCCCTTAGGTACCTTATAGTTCAAGACAAGTACCTTATATTTCAAGACAGAGGGAGTAGCTACCAAACTATATTCACACAAGATGGTTTCTTCAACTAAATTTGTTATCCCATCATCTATAATCTCATAGCTTTTCATGTCACATCAACATTTTGGCTACTTAGGGCGTGTTTGGCGAGCTCATTTCGAATAAAGCGACTCGAGTCAGTAGATCGAGCAACTCCACCGTGGAGTAGCTTCACCGTGGACTGAGATCCCAAAAGTGTTTGGTACGGCTCAGATTTCCCACCATCTCTATGACATCTAGGGTCCGCATGTCGGGATAATAGAAAAGAAAAAAAACTCTTCCGCTTTCCATGTATCGCGACCCGGCCAGCCCCCTCCCTCACCGCCCCGCACGGCGCTATGCAAGACGGCGTAACGCGGCCAATCTAAAAGGAGTCGAGGAGCAGCAAGACATGCGGCCTCATGCATCCAATCCGGTGGCATACGAACCCATCTCGACACCCGCGTGAGCGGACGAGCATGAAGCGGAGGGATTGATTGAATTGTTTGCACGAAATAGGCGGTGCGGCTCGGGACCCGACGGCGGCGGCCCCCATCCCGCCACGATCGCTGCGAGGGGAAAGGTGTGGGCGGCGCGAGGACGGCGGCCGGTGGAGGCGGGACGACGGGGGGGGCGGGGCGAACAAAACGGCGAAGGAGGAGGGAAGAAATAAAAACGAACCGGTCATTTTCCACTAATGAGTGGCGGTGGTGGGTAATTTCTCCCAACTCCACCAAATCTAATTTTCGTGGAGCACCCTTTGAGGTACTCTACCAAATCCCTGGATCTGGGGCCTGCTCCACCATTTTTTTTGGAGCAGATCTAGGATGGAGTTGCTGGAGCTGAAACTGTTTGGCTAAAAAAACTTGGAGCAGAGCTGGATTTTTGGATCTGGAGCTACGTGGAGCTGTCAAACACGCCCTTAATACTCTAATTATTTAATTATATGAAAACTATCCATTAGAACTGTCCCTATATTATTTTACCACTAGTTTTAGAGCATCAACTGTGTCTGTGTCCAGCAATGCCTCTGAAGGAGGTCATTAACTCAGTACGTGTAGGAGCGCTGATTGCCTGTGCTAGGCGGCTCAAGTGGCAATCTGTGGTGTTTCCTTGATTAATTTTTTCTACATTAAAAATTTCACTTGATGACTCCGTGGCCCAATGGATAAGGCGCTGGTCTACGAAACCAGAGATTCTTGGTTCAATCCCCAGTGGAGTCGTGAATGTGCACTTTTGGATTTGGATACTTTTTATATTTATATATTATTACATATAAAATTGTAATGTCATCCACAGATATCAGTGCTTGATTCCTAATGGATTCTTCCAAAATCAGCTCTTTTTTTTTCCACAAATACTTTCGATTCTCCTAGGTCATGCATTTTTTTTTTTCTTTCACCTAAAAGTTGAAATAGATTTATATATAACATAAATTTAATACTATAGATCCAACCATGAAATTATTAATCAAGTATAGGTAACAATTATATGTTTAGAGTTACATGAAAGTTCTTTTAGCGGTGCCTTTTTAAATCATTAGATTAGATTAGAGGGAGCCGACTTATATTGGACAGCAAACTCAGAATAGTGACGTACTATTGGTCGACACACATGTGACGTTATATTATTAGTGTTGTGGTGTAGTGCAATCCATATAGCCTTTTTTTTTTTTTAGCATTGCAATCGATATAGCCTTTTGAGACCTTGTCTGACTAACCTGAGTTAAGCAGAAGCTTAGCGCTTTTTTCTGAGGGTTGTGGTAATTTCATAATATCTCGAAACAGTTGCTCGGAGATGCTCAACTACTCATAAGGGAAGGGTTTGCAATTAGTGTGTGTTGGGCGTCAACATTTGTAATTCTAAACAAGAGTACCCATCATCAATGCTCACATTGTCTGTTATAAATTGTTGTAAATGGACTCAAATAGACTACATCAACTAGATACTAACCATTTCACAAACCCTTATATTTCTATTTCTTGTTTACAATCAGGCAAATGATTTTTGTTTGACGAGAGTAATTATACAAACCTCCTCTAGTGGTTGAGATTCACCTTTGCTCGAGGGTTGCTTAGTCCCTAGCGAATCTCCTTCCCATGCAAGCCCAGTGGTCGGGACCCGCCCCCGCCTCTACTCAATCGCTTCGCCGATGGATTTCCCCTGCACTCTCCTTTGGTGGTGAGACCCACCTCCACTCGGCCAGCTCCTTCGTCCCGGGCTGACCTCCTTCCTCGCATGAGTCGGGTGAGGTGCCTACCTCTGCTCGGGGCGCCTTCCTCTCTATGTTGAGATAGCTCGGCAAGTACACTGCCTGACGATGATAAGTGAGCCCTAATTGTTAGTGTCTATGAAAAAAATTTAAGAGCTTTATCTAGAAAATTATACCCTCAAAAATAAAGAGAGAGCCCTCAAATCATGAAGTGTCCTAATTTGAGGGCTTATGCTAAAGTTTCTCTTAGTTATTTTAGTTTCGTTTAACTTATGCTCAATTTTGGTCCAGTTGTCGCAACATATATACTCCGTATGTTTAGATTTGGTCTACTAGTTGTCCATGATGGTTACAATTCGGTCTCACCTTGGAATCTGACCATACAGCCCAATAATAGCCCGGCCCAATCATCAACATAAGATGCCCGAGAAGAAAGGCCGAGACAGAAACACCGAACACACCGGAAAGCGAAACCCTAAGCCAAACCCTCGAGGAAGGCGATCTCACCAGACCGGAGATGGCGGCGTCGTCGGCGGTAGAGAAGCTCAAGGCCCTCTGGGACTCGCAGGTCAACGACGAGGAGCAGTGGGCGCTCAACTATGTCCGTACCCCCTTTCCCTCTTCATGAGCTTGTTTTTTTTCCCCTCCTTTGTAGTTCGTGTCAAATACTGCGGCTCGAATCCCTGTTTCCCCTCCTTGGTAGTTCGTGTCAAATACTGCATCTCGAACCCGTGGCGCTAGTGGCGATAAACCTTGTTACTGTGTGGAGATGTTTGACGCTTTGGAATGTTTGATGTTAGTTACTGTGATTCAGGTTCATTCTGCTTGCACGGATAGGATTTCAGTCTCTATTGCGGCGAGCTCTCTCTATGTGTGTGTGTGTGTTTGCTCCAAAAAGTTCAATCGATTGTCCATAGAATAGTTTAGTTGATGTAGTCAGATAATTTTTGGAACCTTCATCAGGCACTAGATATATTTGGGATGGGTATTTACGTTGTGATTGTGATGCCTGCTAACCGAAGTTTTCACTTGCAAATTCCTTCCCCTTTTTTTTCAGTTCAAGTTTGGAATTTATTGTTTGATTCTAGCAAAGTCGTGAGGTTGCTAAATTACTAGGAGTCAAATCCCCAGACTTCGTATGATATATACAGGCTTGGTTGAATGATTTCTTTGGTTGTAGACTGGTCTGTGAACCCCTGTTTTAAAGGCGTCGCCTAGGCGTCCAGGCGTACACAGCTCGCCTTGGAAAACAGTGACGCCTTGTCGCCTAGGCGACACCTAGATATCCAGGCGTACCCAGCACTTGCCTGGGCGCCTAGCTGCCTTTAAAACATGGTTGTGAACAAATTGTGAGGTGATATGCGACGCATCTTGCTTTACTTTTACCCTTTTCTAATTTTCATTGCCTTGTTCAGTTGTTCTTCAACTTCCAAATAATAATAAGGCTAACATCCACATTAGTGATTAGAGGTAGCAAGGCCTAAAACCTAGCAGAGAATGAGAAAAAGGTCATGGCTTAATGCTGGACACTTTATCAAGGAAGTTCAGACATCAGAATCTTAATTATTATGGTTCAGGACAATTTTTATGGTGCAGGACAATTTTTTCTAACGGTTTTTCTTGAATTCTATTTGGTCGTGTACTTATTTTTCTGATTTGCTCGACTGTTAGGAGTAGGGAATGTTCGTTTTGGGCTTCTTGTTAGCTTTTTAGAATACACATACCTACCACTTCCTGATGTGCCCTTACATTATTATGTGTATATGTTACTGCACTCAGTTTTTGTTCTATCGCCATAAATAGGTTTATGAGATAAATGAATTCAATGAGCTAGCAGAGTTGGCTCTACAAACGAGCATGTAGTCATCTTATTCTTAATATTAATAGGTTGGCGCCTGGTCTGACCTTAGAATTGGTTATTACATTTCAGATTGTATGTTATTGTCAAATAGAGTTTATTGGTGTTCTAGCCTGATGGTGGCCTCTGAGGACCTAATCTCTGCTGAAATTCCCTAGGTGATCAGAGGGGCGCTTAAAGCGGACCAGACATCACAATTCTAATCAGTGCAGTTTGTGACAAGTTTATCTGATTTCACAAGTCATGTCCAAGGATATGATCTTCAGCATGAAGATTGCCACTGTTGTACGAACCTGAGGGCTTTGGTGATAATTGTGTGAAGTTTGCAGCCTAGATAGCACATAGTCACTGATGAAATGTTTTCTTAGGTTTGTGTGTTATCTTCGTAGACAGTTGCATACTTGATTGCTCATTTTCGTAGCCTACATTACATGAAATTTGCACAGAATTAGGCATACCTGAGTCTGCAGTTTAAAGTCCTTTCATGAACTTAGTATAGCACATAAGAATGCATTTTTGGGCATGGTTAACCACTGCACTTGTTTTTGCTAATAATCTCCCCAGGTGTTTTTAGTGCTGCATTGGATGCTAAGTTGCTAACTACACTTTTTTTTTTTTGGCTGTTTCTTATTTGCAGAAGCTGTTGAAGGCTGCTGGTCTGTTTTGCAGGATCCATCTTCCTGATGCGGAACTTTGGTGATTTGATGGCCATTTAAGTACGTTTTTAGAGTTGTTTAGAAGCATAGTGGTTTTTAGTGTTAAATATCGTGGGCTTGTGCCGTGTGGAGTTACTCTACTTGGATTCTATGAGATTGTTTTGATATTCCAGAAATTCCTGCTATGCATAAAGAGGGACTAAATGTGGCCAATAGCCTCTCAGACCATTGCAAACTCAGTCATGATGTGGCAATAGAAATTTTTCTTGCTTTAATATGGGCCCTGTATCATGAATATTTTGGAATGATGGTATCTACCTCCATAATTTTCTACCTCCATAATTTTCACCAATTAAAAGTTAAGAGCAAGATGTTGCTGCAGGCTAAGGGTTTACAATGCACAAAAAGTGGTTTCTGAGGGAAGCTAATTTTACAAGACGAGTTATAGTTAGTTTCACTAGATGAGTTTTGTTTCTCTTATGTTCATGGGCTGCATCTTCTCATAAGAGTAATATTGAGCAGAGCATCAGGATGGGAATACTGTTGCTAAATTAGTACACTTGAATTGTTGCTAGTTTGTGATGTACTCCATCCTCCAATCTAAATTATAAGATGTTTTGGCTGTTTTTAGATAGATAGCTTTTGGTATTCTCTTAGATATACACTATGTTTAGATATATAAAACAAGCAATGTATCAAAAAATGTGAAAATGTCTTATAATCTGGAACGGAGTACACTTGAATCTCATTTTCCCATAATAATAAGAGTGTTTGGTTGAGGACAAAGGGGAGCAGGCTGAAGAATGATGATAATAGATTGCCGATTGAAGGTAGTCTGCCGAGTCCTCACCCAATTATATGTGTGGCGTGGTCTTGTGTGCACTATGTATATAATAGTAGACAAGCAAATGAAAATGAATGTTGTTCCAGTGTCATGATAATTTGGTATTGGGTGACAAAAAAAATGAATATTATTCCAGTGTCATGAATAATTGGGTTCTGTATTGGAGCTGTTGCCATATTTTTATCACGCGTCAACTTTGGTGCTCAAAGAAAACATGCAGTCAACACATAGGCCAAGGAATATGCCGCATCTTTCAGTGTTCAGTTCATCTTTACAAAACGTTTAGTTGGATGCAAGTGTATCCACTTCAATCCATGTGTGTTGGAGTGGATTGAAATGACACTACTGGTCTGGAGTTTGGCTCTCCAGCCATGCCAAACACTCCCTTAATTACACTCCAACATATGTGGATTAAGATGAAAACATGCGCATCCAATCTCTATCAGCGGCAGCAGGGAGGCTCGGACGGACGGGGGGGCCACAGTGGGTCGCTGTCGCTGGCACCAAGAGTACGGGACCGTCCGGCCACCGAGTGTTTTGGACGAGACGACGACACCGGTGCGTACGCGCCATGTATTCTCGCTTCATGCTTTGCGAGTTTAACTTGTAATGCTTATACCGATCGATGAACAATGCCTCTGTGATTCTCTTTTTTAGGCCCTTTGCTTGCACATGCCGTTGGCAAAGAGAGAGTGGAAAGCACAAGCTGTTACTCCTTGTAATCGCATTCCATAGAGTTTCATCTAAATGTTCATGTGTCCGGTCATGCTCGTATGTTTGACAACTCCATACTATCTATCCTTTTTGAATAGCCATACTATCTATCCTTTTTGAATAGCAAAAACAGGTTACTATATGTCTACAAAAGTTTCTTTTCTTTTTCTGAGGAATTTCTTTTACTTCTATTATTTCACTTTTTTTTTTTTCAAGTCCTGTCATGAACTTAGTATAGCACATAAGAAAATACTTTGGCCGTGCTCAGAAGCATAGTGGTTGGTAGTTCGCAATTGTTTTTTTAATAATGGATGACTTCGCATTACTCATAAGCTGATTTTCATCAGCAATTACTGCGTTTACATGATCTCGAAGAAAGCTCAGAACTGGCTCGGATCCTTCAGTACAAGCACATCCAAGAATTGCTAACTCGTGAGCAACCTTATTACAATCTCTAGAAACTGCTAAGCAAACAAACAAATTAAAATTGGCAGACACCAAACTACCTAACTTCTCGAGAAGACTCCCAGCCATCGACGCTTCGTAATCACTAGAGTTGATCGCTTGTTGCACCTGTCTCCAGAATAAGATTGGAGATCCCTGCATTTACAGCAGCCTGCACTCCATGTATGCATCCAATTACCTCGACCTGAAAAGTATTAAGTAGAAACTCCACTCTTCCACGCCCCGCACACGCCATACATCACCAATGACATATCCCCACCCACCATCTGAATTCGAAGAGAAAGAAGCATCACAATTCCAATTTCAACTTGCCCTTAAAAAAAAAAAAAAAACAGCTTGCCCTCTGGTTTTAACCGTCATCAGTCTTTGAAAGTTCTGTTGCATATATAATATATATATACATATGTAATTGTATATTATTACATGCCTTTATATCTCAATTGTTGATTTAAGATTCAAAGTATCATAAGAGCTTCATTACATCATCGTAGTATGTCTACCTCTTTAACAGTAGATCCTGGTGGTAGAATTCCATTTCTGCTTGACAACATCAAACCCTGGGCTGACTATGAGAATATGAGAGGCGGGCAACTTTCTGATAAACCAAGTGTTTTGCAGCTACAGAGTGCTGAAAAATCGGTGAGAAAAAGGGCACATGGAGACCACACCTGTAGGCATGAAACAAATGAAAACATGAGGGGTCCAACAAAAAAGTATTCACTGAAGGTATTCGAATATAGGAAGTTAGAAGAACAATAGGCCATCTCAATCCAGAGAACAGAATAGGAAGCAGCACACTGAGCTGAAA
This sequence comes from Hyparrhenia diplandra, assembly GCA_015847255.1. NCBI lineage: Eukaryota > Viridiplantae > Streptophyta > Magnoliopsida > Poales > Poaceae > Hyparrhenia > Hyparrhenia diplandra. The sequence continues at coordinate 84,553 of JADLZK010010179.1, forward strand.
TGGATACATCCATATATTTCAAAACGGTGAGATAGCAGGACTGAGGCTACATGTTTCATATTGAGTGTGGGAAGTAATATGAGTAAATCAGGCATACAATCTTGAATACACCATTGACACTGATTAAGGCGGTACATTGCACTCACCAATGTAAAGTGATTAAGGTCTTAAACAAAGCCAGCAATGTCATCTTTATAGTAACTTGAATGGGGAAAAAGGTGCAAACATTTGACAAAGTCATAGCCCAATGTGGAGCATGCAAATTGCTAATTGTTCAACGTGAAGCCGACTACCATGGTACACATTCAATAGATCTTGTTTACATTTCGGATCTTTTTTTATCATTATGCTAGTACTCTGTCAAAGAACAGCATATTATTAGTAATGATGAGGGTGCGAAACGGATTATATTAGGAAACTATGAAGTAACAAATCTTGCAGACAAAATAAGAGGAATTTTCAAAAGTATCAAAATCCATGCTTTCAGGTTTCTGATGCCTAATCCTAAGATAAAAAGCATATTATTAGTAATGATCAGATGCAAAACATAAGAAGCAACATGTACAATCGCTGTCCTGTTGAAATTTCATATAACAGTACTCCCTAATCCTAAAACAACGAATCTAAAAGAAAAGAGCTTGATTTACTCAACTTTTCAGAATGGGCATTCCAAAAAAAAACATCAGTCATAATGAGTGGACCAAATGTTTGTCAGCAGCAACTATAAATTGTAGATCGGATTGTGAAGTGATTTTTCATTAGCGTGGACCATGTATAACCATACTCTGAGCCTTGTGGCTCTGACAAGAAATAAATTTACAGGTTGGACCATGGGAAAAAACACTGATAAAATTCACTTGATTGAAATCTAAGATAAAAGCATGCATACATTATAAAGCATAGGTACTGATCTGATTACCTCAGCACATCAACACAAACACGATATACTTTTATAGCCTGAACACTGATCTTATCATTTCATCCGCTGAAAATTTTTGGAGACTATTAGCTTCATAAATCAACCATAAATATAAACTGGCAAATGAATTAGCAATAAGGTATATATATTTCTATTTTCTAATCGGTACGCATCATATATGTACTTCAAACCTGATGACACACTTAATTAGTTGGAACAATTGAGAACCCTGCAGATCAGAACAATCTGTGTTCCCAAAAAACATCATATTCATTTATGAATTCTGCATGTTGTTGACACAACTTAAAATAAATCTGGAGCCAAGAAATTCGATCCAGAGCCAACATCTGGTATTGCAAAGGAAGCAAAATGGAATTGTAAACTAAATGATTAATAATTCAAACCTTGCAGATCCATCTTTTGGCATGCTAGGTGCTAACACAAGAAGAGCTTACCTAAAACCACAAGCGGGCCACATATGCCGTGCCTAACAAGACAAGAAGGCGGTCGCAGCCGCCACAAGGGAGAAAAGAAATACAGTGTATCCAGCCAATTCATTTTAACAGTGCTCCCCCTAGTGTGACAATTATAGTGGTTCACATGCATGTCTTCATTTCATAATTTACATGAACAATTAGCTATTCTGAAACCTAAGCAGGATAATGAATAGTGACATCTTCTTCACTCAAAGCCTGATGCTCCTAGGCTTGAGTCCAACACAAAAACATCCATCGAAACGGCTCATGGTTCTACAATGCAGCACGTCCTTGGCCCTTCGGTAGCTTCTTTGTTCCAGAGTCTTCCACATCCTTTAGTTGGTAATAATGTGGTGCTATCTCTACCAGCCACTCAGGCTTCAGTTCTGTCACCTGACGCATAAACTCTTTTGTTGTGAGAACTAATTCGTGGTATACTACCCACCGCGGACGTATCTCTGCTAATCCTGAACTAGGATGGATATGTACTGTCTGAGGGTTCTTGACAGTCTTATATGTACCATCCCTCTGCAACCGTGCAGAATGATGGAAGAAACCTGATGTTATAGCTTTTTTAATAGAATCTAAATCACTGGCATTTGAGCAAATCTCAATCTCAACTCTTTCCATAAGCCCCTCTAGTTGATCCCGAATATCTCTTGCCCTCTTCATGCTGCGCACCTGTATATAGTTTTCGTAACACCATTGCGTTGAATAGTCTGTTTCTTTCAAGAACTATACACATTTAGTAGTGCTATATGGTCCCCAACATTGCCAGTGTGGAAGTTCAGCCTTGCATTGTCTGCATGAACTTGTTTGTCCTTAGGACGATAAAATATAGAATTGCCAATCGACAACATGGAGGCAATGGAGATGATCTCGTCAGAACACTTATATTTCTCTGAAGCTACTATCATCTTCGACAACATAGGATCCAGTGGAAATTCTGCCATTCTCCTTCCAGTCTTGGTCAACTCTCCATGACTGTTGAGTGCACTGAGAGCAAAAAGTTGTTCCAGAGCCCTTAATAGGGCTTCTGATGGAGGTGGATCCATGAAGTCAAAGTTAACCAAGTCATGAATACCAAGACTCTTGAGTGTAAGCACAACATTCGCAAGATTGGATCGTTGGATCTCGGAACAGTATTATCTTCTAGGTCGTGCATGTAGTTATAACTTGTGTATAGGCGGAAGCATTTTCGGGTCCAGTCGTCCAGATCTTCCTGCCCTCTGGTTTGCTGAAGCTTTTGAGATAGGATTAATAAGTAGTGATTCCATTCCTGTGCGGGGATTGTATGATTTGATCTTACAAAAGCCTGGATCAATAACATACTTTATACCATCAATGGTTAGTGAAGTCTCTGCTATATTAGTGGCCAGAACCACCTTACAGGCACCCTCAGGGGTTGGCTCAAATATCTTAGCTTGAAGCTCCGTAGGCAGATTTGCATAAATAGGACATATAATTAATTCGAAATTTTGGTGCCTAAGCCCCTTGTTCTGTGTTTAAGGATTTCATCAACTGTTTCAATTTCCTCCTGACCTGTGAGAAACACCAGGATATCTCCAGGGGTTGTGTCACATGTATCTGTAAAACAGTGACAATTGCTGCATCAATGTAATCAGCCTCTGGAGCTTTTGTATAATGAATTTCAACCGGGTATCGCCTCCCAGGTATCTTGAAAATAGGAGCTGAATCGAAGTAGTCACTAAATTTTTTTCTGCATCAAGGGTGGCACTAGAAATGAGCAACTTCAGGTCTGGTCGAAAACGAGAAATATCCTTCACCAGACCAAATAGGATATCAGTGGAGTATGCGGCTCATGAGCCTCATCAACCATGACAACACTATAGCTAGCCAAATCTGGTTCACCAAGGAACTCCCTTAGAAGCATTCCATCAGTCATGTACTTAATAATTGTTTTATCTGAAGTGCAATCCTCAAATCTTATAGAGTAACCAACCTCATGTCCAAGTTTAACACCCATTTCTTGAGATACTCGCTGCAACACTCATGGCAGCCACTTTCGACGAGGTTGAGTACATGCAACCTTTCCTTTGGCAGTATACCCAGCCTCATGAAGGTACTGAGGTATTTGTGTTGTTTTACCGGACCCAGTCTCACCCACTATGACGATAACCTGATACTCTTCTACAGCCTTAAGCAGTTCATCCCTAAATTTGAAAATTGGAAGCGTCTTTCGCTCATCTTGGAGCTCCCTTTTCAAAATATCTTTTGCATCAACGTCCTCTTTATCTGAATCGTCTTCAGGCTGGGTTCCTTCTATGACTGATGATTTAACAAAATCAATCGTATCTTCAAATACATACTGATACTCATCTGAAGACAGCTTCTTATCTTTGGATCCAAATCGCAGTTTCGATTTTCCAATCTGGTGTTCTTCCCATGCTTCCTGTTCAGCAAAAGGCTTCATCTTATCCTTGACCTCAGGGTCTTTGTACCGCTGCATGGCCACAGAGAATCTCTTCTCTTGATTGTTGTCATAATCTTCAGGCATTTTATACTCACCAACATCATCAGGAGTCTCAACATGTTTCTTGATGATACCGTATATCGCCATCTTGTATCTAAACTCCTTTTCTTCTGCCTCTGTTAGTTTCACACCCTGAAAAAGGTTCTGGTTGTCCAGAATTTCATCTTCTATTTCCCCAATTTTTTTGTCCCGTCGCTTTCGCAGGTATTCTTGCCTCGAGAATTTTCGCAGATCAGATGTGTCATTCTTGTCCATTGCTTGAGATCTTCTAGTAAGCTCCGCTAGTTCTTCCTTAGATAAATGTCGCTCCATCAACTTCCTTGTGTTAGCCGCATCTCTTTCTCTCATGTTCCTCTCTAGCTGGGCCTTTTCCTGCTGATCTCTCATCCTTTCTTTCTCTTCGTCAGAACTGCCGCCGCCACCATCTTCTTCTTCTCCATCCTCCTCCTCTTCTGTCCGCCGACGGACATTCCTTCCAGAATCTTTTGCCACTATTTCATCATCACCACCACTGTCTTCATCCGCCTTCCTCCTAAATTGCTTCCGGTTCTTAGATGATGGATCTGCCGAGGCCTTTTGACTCGTTGGTGTCTGCTGGTTGTCAGTATTGTCATCCTCATAAGTGCTCTGTTTCTGGACAAGCTTTGCCGCCTCCCTCTCCTGCTTCTGGTAATAGTTACTGGCCCTGCGGGGAACCACCTTGGCGTAGACATCCGACGCGAAGGCACGGGTCTCCGCGGACGAGGCGAACCCGAACTCGACGAGCTTGCCCACGAGGTCACCGGTTGAGGAGCACTCCCTGGCAAGCCTGATGACGTACTGGACGACGACGCTCTTGGAGTAGCCCAAGAGGCTCATGAGCCTGTCGGAGACCCACTCCCTGAGCTGCTGCTCCCCATCGGTCGCCATGCCCTAGCCCCGTCCTCCCTCCGTTCGCCTCCTCGAATCGTTGGACGGAAGGTGGGGGTGGGCGAGGGAAGGGAGAATCGGACTAGGGTTTGTCGGTAGGGGGGGGCGGCGGCCGTGGGCGGCGACCTGGGCGGGCGGGCGGCGGCGAGTTCCCGCGGTGTCGGTTACGATGACTGTTGCGAAAAGAAAAGGAAAAGGGGAGCAGCGGAGGGAGCAGGTTTCAGGAGGTAGAGGGGCCAGGTTGAGGGAGGAGTTGGTGGGCCGGGAAACGGCCTATTGGCCAGCAAGGGGAAAAGTGGCCCATATAAATTCCATGGAGACGAGAATTGGAAAAAGTTTACTTTTTGGTCGCCAGCTTTGCGAAAGTCAGATTTTGGTCGCACTTGAGCGAGCCGGATAAAACGGGTCCCTCACTCTCGAAACCGTGCAGATTTCGTCCCTCGGCGGTTTTGGACGGTGGTTTTCCTTCTGATAACTCCGGTTTTTGCTACAGTGACTGTGGTTTCGTTTTTTTCTTTTTTTTTTTTTATTTATTTGAATTTGAATCTTTCAAAAATCATAGTAAATCACAGAAAATTCATAAAATAGAAAATCAATTTTGTTGGACTCCACATGAGTAGAGCTACGCAATGAATATATAATATGATATACTTTTGTACAAAGTTTTTGCTAGAAGGTTTTGCCTTTTTTTATTTTATTTCAATCTTTAAAAATCATAGTAAATTACAGAAAAATTATAAAATAAGAAATTCAATTTTGTTGGACTCCATGAGGCGCGCAATAACACATGCACGTAGTTACTGTGGCTCTTTAAGCTGGGTTAGGTTAGCTAGGTTTCTTTGTCTTGATCACATGCGTCGCGATTTTGTAACCTCGATAGATCTGGCCAATAAATTAAATAGTACACCTATATATCTTTATTGTGTAAATATGCTCATGTGGAGTCTAGCAAAATTATTTTTTCAATTTTATGATTTTTTTATAATTTATTATGATTTTTAAATATTGAGCTGAAATAAATAAAAAGAAAAAGGCAAAAACCTTCATAGCAAAAAATTTTATATTAAAGTATACCATATTATATATTCATTGCGTAGCTCTACTCATGTGGAGTCCAACAAAATTGGATTTTCTATTTTATGAATTTTTACGTGATTTACTATGATTTTGAAAGATTCAGTAATAAAAAAAAAAAAACGAAACCACGGTCACTGTAGCAAAACCGGAGTTACTGTAGCGAAACCACCGTCCAAAACCGCGAGGGGACGAAATCTGCACGGTTTCAAAAGTTGAGGGACCCGTTTTTTGTCGGTTTTTGAAGTTGAGGGACCAAAATCGGACTTTCGCAAAAGTTGGGGACCGAAAGTAGACTTTTTTCGAGGAATTTCATCAGCAGAGCTCCATGCTTGTGGGCCGCCGCCCTCGCAAATTGAATGGGCCTCACATGCATCTGGAGACGAGGAATTTACATGGAGCTCTGATCTGATGATGAATGTGGATCCGATGGTGGATTCGAGATTCTTGGGCTTCATGATCCATGCGAAGAGATTCATCTTCCTGAGTGAAGCAATGACGCGAGGACTGGCCTATCGCTTGAAGAGCTAGGTTCAAGTCTTGGGCAATATCTATCCAAGAGGATATGAGAACCAATTACTAAATGAAGAGCTCTTGAAATCTTCTTTTTTTCCGTACACACCCTGCTGGGCTTACACAAACAGCAGACGATCGAGGATAGTTGAAAAGGAAATCTCTAGTACATGTAATGGATGCAGCCAAAATGAGCTCGTGGATAGTGCAAATTTCACAGCACCCTCATCCCTGCTTTCAACTACTATGGCTTTTTACTTCTCATAAAAATTATCCAATTCATTTTTCCTCGCGAGAGATGCACTGCACGACATCTGTGCTTGCATGTTGCGCTATTAAAAACGAGGGCAGTTATTTTTACTAGATGAGCTGTGCTTAGTTATGTCCATGGCCAGCATATTTTCTCTAGGAGTAGTGGTATTGAGCAGAGAAGTAGGATGCGAATATGCTTCCTGAAATCGTGGCAGCCTTGGGATGTACACTTGCATCTGATTCTTTTAAAGGGTAAAGAATGATGATGATAAGAATAGATTTCTGATTGAAAGGTAGAGAAGCTGACGAGTAAATGGATATGATTCAATTGGGTATTGTATTGCAGCTGCTGCCATTTATTATCACGCGTCAACTGTGGTTTGGTGTTGAAAGAAAACAGACAGTCAACACATGATAAGCAATGCAAGCCCATCCTACACGCATAGGCCGCAGGAATATGCCGCATCTTTCAGTTTTTTTTTTGGGATGAAACATCTTTCAGTGTTGAGTTGATATATCATCGACTAGTGGCAGGTTTGGCGAGAGCATTGGGGGAGACCTGAGGAAGGGGCCGAAGGGCGCCGATGCGCTAATTGCTTGAGGAGACCTGGAAGGAAAGGAACGAGAACTTTTCGTGGCCCAGCTGATCTTGATCACGGCTCAACAGTGGGTTTCAGCCGGCGTCAAAACCTTAGGGTGTCTTGTGCAGCGAGTAGTCTAATCCTCGTTGCTTTGTAAGGGTGCAGAGCTGAATTGACATTCCCTTTAGAGTGCGCGAGGGTTGGTGGTGTTCTTGTGGTTGTTGTCGTGGTAAAAACTTTCTTTCTTAATACAAAGACGTGCAAGTCCCTTGCGTGATTAAGAAAAAAAAAAAGCGTTGAGTTGATATGCAGACGCTTAATAGGATGCCGAGAGAGATGAAATTTATCTGTCGGAAGATTTTAACTTAGCTGGAATGTTTGAAGTGTAGATTCTCCAATCTCTCTCTCTTTCTCTATCAGCGGCATCTTGTGCGAGTGAGCATTTGGTCTAGGATGGGGCCGCCATCATCTGCTCGGACTTGCATGGCACGGCCACGACCAGGATGGGTGTCGTTGGTTGACCGCTGAAAAGCTGGACCGCTGCTGCTGCTGCTGCATCACGACGACTCGCGCTGGGTCGTCACGGTGGGTCGCTGTCGCTCGCCAAGAGAACGCTGGCCGGGACCGTCCGGCCACCGAGTGCTTTGGACGACGACAACACCGGTGCGTACGCGCCCCGCCGGACAATGCCTCTCTGTCTCTCTCTTTCTTAAAGCCCTTTGCTTGCACATGCCGTTGGGGTGCTACCATCTTCCATCAGTTTAATTCAGCCTGCATAATCCATCCATATCTCCACGATTCCATTCCATTCCATGCCGTGTGTAGCGAAGTGACAGTAAGTTCTCATCTTATAATACAAGTCCGCAGTGCAGAGGCTGCCGGGTTGCATTCGGATTGGGGTTGCATTGCATGTGCTGCTTGCTGCAAGTGAAGTTAGTAGTATCCGAAACTACGAACACATGGTTTCAGACTTGTCTGGGGCCCTTGGCTCAGCTCACAAGTCACACCTGGTGCAGAAAAGAGCTACAGAAAAGATCAGAAACTGCGTCGCAAATCACTACTGTAGAAACACGTCGGTCAATCAATCTCTAGTCTAAGTATTTCGTTTAAAAAAAAAAAAGTCTAAGTATCTGGGGAATATTCGGAGGTGGGTAGGGAAGGGCAGGGTAGGGGCAGTCCTCCTCTCCTGTTTGTTGTAGCACATATAAAGAAGCTGAGCTGCCCAAGGCGAGGCGAGAGGGGGAGGGAGGGAGACACAAAGCAAAGCCTCCGCCTCCTCAGGCAGAGGGCTCTGGTGGTGTGTGCAAACTCTGCTCCCAGTCCCAGCAGAGCAGAGCAATGGCCATGGCTTCCTTGTGTAAGTTCAAGCTCTTGTGCTTTCCGCTCTCTTCTTGCTCCATTTAACTCCTCCTGTTCCTCATCGGTCGGTCGATTACCGATCCCCACATCACTTCTTCTACTTCTCCCTTGTTTTCTCCTGTAGTTTCATCTGAATGTTCGTCCTGTATGTATGTATGCTTATTCAAACACTCAGTGTCCGGTCATGCTCCTAGTTTCACAACTCCATACTGTCTATCCTTTTGAATAGCAAAAACAAGTCTACAATAAGTTTCTTGACTCTCTTTTTTAAATTTATTTATTTACTATTGTTTCACTGTTCTTCAGTTACTTTGTCTATGACTGTTCGGAGGACTCCCTACTCCTTTCTCTGCTCAACTGAAGATGAATTTATGTCTAGTAGATCTTTTGATGTCAAAGGATTTTGTCTTATCACTTGTCGGCACTGAGTGGATAGCATCTTTGACAGGGCACGACGTCTCTCTCATTGTCCTTGTGCTCCTCCTTATTGGGGTATCCAATTCCAAAGCCAGCCAAGCATCACAGCTGGATGTCAACCACAAGAAGCCCATACAGACGTTTAGGCCCTACAACATTGCCCACCGAGGATCAAATGGTGAATTGCCCGAAGAAACAGCGGCCGCCTACCTGGTAACTAAATTCTTATTAACCAGCATCAACTCTTTTTCTTCCTGAATAATCTCTGAATATAGTGGTATATATCGCAATAAATTTGAAAAAAACAAAAGGCTTCGACATGGCAAGTGCTTAACTATGATATGGTACTATTATTATATATTGGCGCGTGGAACTCAACTGCATTGATATCATAGTTAACTATGGTCTGGCTCCTCGGGCACGTCTTCGCATTGGACTGCAACAATGAAAAATATTTAATATGCCAGGGGCAATAATTCTGAGATTCTCCAAAGATTGAAGATCGTTATCTTAATGTATGTAAACCTTCAGATTCAGAGATACGCAATCGGTTTTGCAGAGGGCTATCGAAGAAGGCGCAGACTTCATCGAGACTGATATACTTGCATCAAAGGATGGCCATCTCATCTGTTTCCATGATGTAACATTAGACAACACAACCAATGTTGCAAACCATACTGAGTTTGCTGACAGGAAGAGGACCTATGAAGTCCAAGGAGAAAATATGACCGGATGGTTCACTGGTATGTGTGTGTGTGTGTGTGTGTGTTAGTAACATTCTGCTTAGCGATGCTCGTGTTCCTGTCAATCTGCTGCTGACTTGATGTGGAATTGAATTATGTTTGTTTCCAGTGGATTTCACTCTTGAAGAGCTGAAATCACTGAGGGTGAAGCAACGGTACAGCTTCAGGGACCAAAGATACAATGGTATACATGGACTTTTCTTTCATTCTTAGTTTCATTATTGTGTCTGACATGAGACAACCGTGTGAATCTTGAGTTGATTGCAACCATCCACTCTGTACCGTAATGCTGACCTTTCACAATGTTCTTCTATTGGATTACAGGGAAGTACCAGATTATTACGTTTGAGGAGTATATCTTGATTGCGCTTTATGCCGACAGGATAGTCGGAATATACCCTGAGATCAAGAATCCTGTTTTCATCAACCAGCATGTAAGTAGCTGTGACATGGCAAACTCCAAAGAGAATTTGCTTACTTTATTAGGAATATAATAGCAAACATTGGTGTGGAAACATTTCTCAAGAAAAATTTTCATTCAGGTCAAGTGGCCAGGTGGAAAGAAATTTGAGGATAAGTTTGTGGAGATGCTACTGAAGTATGGCTACAAAGGTGAATACATGTCTGAAGACTGGCTCAAGCAACCACTGTTCATACAATCTTTCGCTCCAACTTCACTGATTTACATCTCCAACATGACGAACTCTCCCAAAGTGTTCCTAATCGATGACACAACAATGCCAACACAAGATACCAATCAGGTAGTATCACTTGTCAGAACCGAAGGTTTCACGCATGTTTTCTTTCATCATGTGATGTGACTCCAATTCACCAGCCTTCATCTAAGATCTATTCCTGTTGTGCAGTCATACTACGAGATAACTTCAAATGGTTATCTCACATTCATAAGAAACTACGTTGTCGGGATTGGGCCCTGGAAGGATACAATTGTTCCTCCAAACCCAAAAGATAACTGCTTAGGACAGCCCACCGATCTGGTCGCACGAGCACATGCTCTGAATCTTCAGGTGACTGACTGATCTTATTCGATAGCTGCACATTTTCCCCATTGCACAAATATCTTCCATCATTCATGCGAGAGGGTCTTAATCTGTTAGTAGTTGATGAAGCCATAAATCATGACCCATTGCAGGTGCATCCATACACTTTCAGAAATGAGAATCAATTCTTGCACTTCAATTTCCATCAAGACCCTTATGTTGAATATGAGTACTGGCTCAACGAGATCGGTGTCGACGGGCTGTTCACTGATTTCACCGGTAGTCTGCACAAGTACCAGGAATGGACTACACCATACCAGAAGAAGGAGAAGAGCCCGGAAGCACTCTTGCGTGAGATCGCCGACATGCTGAAGAATGATGGCTACTGAGAATAGGTTGCATTTCCTATTCAGATTTGTGTTATTGCTTCCGCCACCAAGAAGCACACACCTTTTTTTTTCTAGAAAGGACGGCAAAAGCACACACCATTTTAAGTTTAACACTCTCTGTAATTGCTATTAATAAAGCAACGGAGGTGCTAACAGTATAGCAGATAGTCAGATGAACATGCAGGGAAAACCTTTTTTTAGAACAGGGCTTTATTCACTCCATGTATTCTACAGAGACCTGAATGGAGTATACAAATCTCATTGATCCAGAGAGGAAAAAATGTACAAAACAGAAGAAGAGACTGGCCATACATTATGAGTCCATTCAAAAAATTAACGGGACGACTTCATTCCTCGTACTAGTATTAATTGATGGATCAACTCATTTCTTTCTACAAACGAAACCAAAAACTGAGAAATTATAGAAACCGAACACCCCCTACCTTCCAATATTCTAGAACTGACTTTTGCTGAGATAAACTTGCACCTCTACATTGCAGGTTACGCTTCATAATATTCTTCTGCTCAACTGCTAGCCTAAAACTTATTCCAGCAATTGTCGTCCTTTTCAGGAAACAGTTGCCATTTGTAATTTTAGTCATGTCAACTTTGATGTTCTAAAGAGAATTCAAACCCATCTTACATTCAAAAAAAGGAACAAGGAATACGCCTCGTTTTTTTAATGGTAATGCTCCTTCTCTGTTCATACCGTCAGACTTTTTACAAAAAAAAAAAAAAAAAAAAATTGGAAAAGTTCTGCGCGCATGTACTTATAGTTTTGTTCAAGCTTTTCAGCTTTGAGCACATGGCGTTTGTTTCAGCAAACACGCAAAAGTTCTGCGCGCATGTACTTATAATTTTGTTTGAGACCACGCACATGCCTCTGCCCTCTGGATTTGCATTTTCTGTCAGCTTCATTCTCAATACTAGACTATGGAAGGCATGTTCTGTTGTCATCATGTGCCATGGTTTGGCTCATATCTGGATTCTGGACAAGAAAGTAGTGATGCAGATCGAAATCAGTGCTGCAAAATCGGTGAAGCTACTTGGTGTTTAATTTCTGGTCCAACTTGGAGCACTGCCCAAGGAAATCCAGAGACGGAGGAGAGCACAGAGCAGCATGGCTTCCTTCTGTAAGTTCGATCTCTTCTCAGTTCGCGCTCTTATTGACCTTGTTATTATCTGCTCAGCATGAGACATCATCATTCATCAGGTGATAGCTCTACTGTAATGATCCATCAATTCTTCAGTCTCATCTTTTATGATTCCGTTTCATGAAGCATCATCTGGATGTGGGTGTATCATTATCAGATACTGAATTTTCTATATATAGTGCTCTTAAGCTCTGTGAAAGATTAGTATGCATTGCTTGAGTTGTTTCCATCCTTTATCCAGTATAAGCTCTAGCTCACTTATCTAAAGTAATTTTTCATGTCCTAAAAAAAAGTATTTTTTCAGAGCGTACACTTCAATTCATTGGTTTTAGCCGCTTTTTCTTCTCCTTCGAACTCAGTATTATGGGTTTGATTTCACTTTCTGTTCATAACCATGAATGAATGAGAATGGAGAATTCTATTCTCGAAAAACTGAATGCAGAAACCATTCTCTTGCTCAACTGAAGCATGAGAAATTCATCCATAGTTCATCTATCCATACGTCTTGCTTCTTCGGCCTCAAGATTGTCTTTTGATTTGAGCACGGAGGATGGCATCTTTGACAGGGCGCATCTCGATCATTGTGAGTGTACTGCTCTTCTGGGGATCCAAAGCCAATCCAGCTGCACCTCCCCATAGTCAGTTGGGTGTGAACCACAAGAAGCCACTGCAGACGTTTAGACCTTACAACATTGCTCATAGGGGATCAAATGGTGAACTACCTGAAGAAACAGCGGCGGCCTACTTGGTACTCTGTTTATATTCATTATGCGTATTTTTCGAGTACACGGTACAACGCAGACACTCACAATGCACGTACACCCAACCTTGAGATAATAGCGCATTAGCTACTGCTAAAAAGACATTAAATATGCAAGAGAAGTATCTTTGATATCATTTCAGAGTAGTGTTCGCCGCTAGAGATTCTCCAAAGATAAAAGGTCGGTATCTTACACAATGGCTTTTGTAGAGGGCTATCCAAGAAGGTGCAGATTTCATAGAGACTGACATACTTGCATCGAAGGATGGACATCTTATATGTTCTCATGATGTAATATTGGATACAACAACTGATGTGGCTAACAGAACAGAGTTTGCCAATAGGAAGAGAACCTACAAGGTCCAGGGATTTTCTGTGACCGGATGGTTTGTTGGTATGTGAACAATATTTGTTTTATTTAGCTAAAATGTGAACAACATCCGTTGTTGATTGTTAACATTTGTTCCTGTGAACTACTAGTTACTTATGGCTTTTGTTTACTTCCAGTGGACTTCACTCTTAAAGAACTAAAATCTCTTAGAGTCAAACAACGGTACAGTTTCAGAGACCAATAGTACAATGGTATTACTTTCCCTTTACTTTGTTTATTAATTTTATTTTGTTCTACCACCTTGTGTATTACAACTTGCTCCAGTCAATTGGCATGCACTCTGTATCATAATAGATCTTTAAAGATGTTTCACTTGCATTGATCACAGGGAAGTACAAGATTATTACATTTGAGGAGTATATCTTGATTGCACTTCATGCCAACAGGGTAGTTGGAATATACCCTGAGATCAAGGATCCAATTTTCATCAATCAACATGTAAGTATCCTATACAGTGGCAAACTCAGAAGAACATTTGCTTACTTGAGGAATAATGTAGTGACCATTGGTGCTGAAGCACTTATGAAACCATATGAATATGATATGATCATTCAGGTCAAGTGGTCAGGCGGAAAGAAATTCGAGGATAAGTTTGTCGAGACACTTGTGAAGTATGGCTACAAAGGTGAATATATGTCTGAAGATTGGCTCAGGCAACCGTTGTTCATTCAATCCTTTGCTCCAACATCACTCATTTACATCTCAACAATTATAAACTCTCCGAAAGTGTTGCTAATTGCTGAAGCACCATATCCAACTGAAGATACTAATATGGTATTATCAGTGCAAAGGTTTCTCTTACCTTGCATGTATGATGGATGATTCATCAGCTTCCATCTAAAATCTAGTTTTTGTTCTGCAGTCATACTCTGAGATAACTTCAAATTCCTATCTTGCATTCATGAGGAACTATGTTACTGGAATTGCGCCTTCGAAGGATTCAATAGTTCCTCCAAAAGAAAACCTCTTAGGACAGCCCACTGATCTCGTTACTTGCACGGGCACATGCTCTTAATCTTCAGGTGACTAAAAACAGTTAACAGTTGCAATTTTTTCTCTATTGCAATTTTTTTTCTTCTTGTAAATGATCTTAAATATGAACATGACATAAATCATAATACAATGTGTAGGTGCATCCATACACTTTCAGAAATGAGAATTCATTCTTGCACTTCAACTTCCATCAAGACCCTTATGCTGAATATGAGTATTGGCTCAATGAGATTGGCGTCGATGGACTGTTCACTGATTTCACTGGTAGTTTCCACAAGTACCAAGAATGGACTAGGCCATACTCGAAAAAGGCAAAGAAAGCAGAAGCAATTTTGCATGAGATCGCAAACATGCTAAAGGATGATGGATACTGAGCATGGATTCCACAGTCAGCTCCTGGATCTATTATTATTGCCAATGTCACCACCAAAAAACATTTTTTTTTGTGTTTACCACTATTTATATTTTTTTTCTCAATAAAGAAACAGACATTCTAATTGTATAATACTCCCACCATTCTAAATTATAAGTCATTTCGACTTTTTGGTTCATCTATTTTGCAAAATGTATGAAAAGATCTCTATGGCTAGATGGGGCAAATAAACTAATAACAACTAATATTACCACTAGTTTAGCAAGCCTAGGCCCTCCTACACCATTCTTGTGATCAAAGAGAAACTAGCTGCAACACTAGAGCTAGGTTTTATCAACACCAACAATTAGAAAGTGACACTCTCCAAAAGTGAGATTTTATCAACACCAACATTTTTCCTCTTCTAATGTGGACGCCACTCATCCAAAAATTATGTTTGCATTCTAGAGTCATACGATGAGATAACTTCTGATGGCTATCTTGCATTCATAAGGAAGTATGTGATTGGGATTGGGACATGGAAGGATACAGTTTTTTAGCATCATGGAAGGATACAACTGTTCCCCCAAAAGATAACTACTTAGGTCCACCAACCGATCTAGTTGAGCGAGCACATGCTCTCAATCTTCAGGTGTGAGATCTTAGATCGCAAATGTTACCATCCAGACATACTAAAATCATCTGTGTGAATGGCCTATTGATTCCGTCTTAAAACCATAACAAACTGCAGGTGCATCCATACCCTGCACCTATACCCTTCCAGAAACGAGAATAAATACTTGCACTTCAACTTCCACCAAGATGCTTTTGTACCAAAACAAGACTGTTATAGTTTGAAATGAATTTGTGATATATAATTCAAGCAAGATCCAGTGTGGGAACTGTCATTGACATTGCACCCCCAACCTTTACTTGTTGCCATGGAGGAAAGATAAAAACAAAAAGTGAAAAGAACCACTGAATATGAACTGGACAAGAGGATTATGTATGATGGACTTGGTATGGCAGATGCCTGAATATGAACTGGACAAGAGGATTATGGAGGATGGACTTGGTACGGCAGATGCCTGAATTAGTTTGCTTTTTTTTTTTTTTTTGCATCGTGGATTTGTGGGTATGCAGCTCACAGATATTATCCAAGAAAACATCCTAATGAAAAAAACGAAACTGGATGGTGCACCATCACCATATACAATTATCTATAATTAAACTGCATCATCATCACCCTGTTCTAAACAGATCGAAGTATGTAGATACACGAGAGAGAGAGAGCTCTTAAACTTTCTGCACTACAATTGATGACTTCACACAAGCTGAGTCAACTGTCCCAAGGAGTAGGTAAATACAATGACACACAAGATGAAACACAAACATGTTAAAATATGACATGATTGGTATCAACCCATCATCTGATAAAAAGTACACTCCATTGAGCTAAACATAAGTGTGAGCAGGTGCACCAACTATCACTAATATTGACTGGAGAAACCGTCTCACCTTAAGCTTGCTGTTGCTTCTTCTCGAGAATTTTCTTCCAGCGCTTTTGATCAAGCACCAGTGTCATGTCTTGCCAGCTGAGATAAATGGTTTCATATGTCAAACAACTTGTATTGTGCAAGGAAAAAACACCAAATGTTTACAAATGGGATTGCATACATACAGACATTAACACACAAATTTTATAAGAAAATATACTGTTCGTTCACAATGAAGAAAAAGACAATAATTCATGATGGTAAGGATTACACTATAACAGTCAAAAATAAAGAATGACAAACCACTCATTCAATAACAAATTAAGAATGAAAAGATGGACCACAGAATCTCAGTAAATTCAGATTGATGGAAATAACATTTGAGTGCCACCACTAGTCAAATTTGATGGGTGCCATAAAACCTACTGGCGTTAGATTGAAATCCAGAACACATTATCCAAACAATATATAAACATGGAAGCTCCATGGCAGAAGATTCTGTAAAACCATGCAAAATTTATTGATATGCTACAGTGAAAATTAATTTATAGTGAAATCATGAGAACCATTTTTTCTATTTCTCCATTTAAACATTAAGAAAATTAATACAGTAGTTCTATTGGTTAATCTACTAATATTTTGGTTTTTGGTTTATTAATGGAATATGGCTTGTACAGTTCCAGACTGTACTATCGACATCACTTTAAGCCTGTTGTACCACCTGCACCTTTCTGTTGGATTTGGAAAGCAAAATGCATGCAGAGGATCAAATTCTTTGCCTGGTTACTGTTGTCAGACAGGCTTAATACAAGAGATTTCGTGCGAAGAAGACATAAACATGTTGAAGAAGGCTATTATTGTGTACTATGCTATGAAAATGTTGATGAAACTTTACTGCGCCTTTTCTTCGAGTGTGCATCAAGTGAAACTAGATGGTATGCTGTTGGTATTCAGTGGAATCTGCAGGCGCCCAGTTATTCAGATGCTGTTGCACCAAAAAGGAATTTTTGTTGGTCCCTTCATGGACATTTTCATGATCACTGCCTGGTGTATATGGAAAGAGAGGAATGATTATATTGTTAATCACAAGCCCCCATCCTTGGCGAACTGGAAGCAGATGTTCAAGAATGAAGTTAAACTTCATCTGTTTAGAGTCCCTAGTCAACATCAAGTTTCAATTGTGAATTGGGTCAATATGTTGTAATCATTTTTTTTTTTTTTCAGTAGGCTTTTGCCTATTGCTTGTAAGTCCTGCTTAAGTTCCTTCTGTTAGGTGAGCCCCATCTTTTACTCTCTGTTAGCAGCTAGCTAACATCCTGTAAACTTTCTTTGCTATGTTTTCAATATAGTGCTGGGGAGCAATGCTCCACGGTTTTCCACAAAATATTCTGGTTTTCATGTTGACAATAACAATTAAGTTAGGAGGTGTTCGCATATTGGGATATCAGCATGCAAGCTTCCTAAACGTCTGTGCACCGCAGCAAACATTTATTAGTATAGTGCAGACCATTTATTAGTACTACTGTATAAAGAGAGCCTCTTGCTGCCCAGTGTGAATTCTGCAGACACACGTCTGTGGCACACACGGGACAGAACTATTCGCTTTGACTGATAGTTTACCCCTCACATTCCACCTGTGTGCCACAATTCGAATAAAAAGAGTGGCATACAAAACCTATTGTTTGTTAGTAATTGTTAAGGGGAATACTTCTTCCAGATAATTCTTCCAGTTTTAGTTTACATGATGCACGACACTGATGCACATTGCTTGCTGGTAAGTACACAGCACGAGCAAACACACTGAAAAATGTAAGCCGTAGTTCACTTAGAATGATTACTCACGTTGCTGCCTAACGAACTGTCTGTTGCAATGATAATAAATGGTCAGTACACAATGTGGAAGAAATCTGATTGTTTCAGTTTGTGTGACAAGCACTATGGTTCGGCAGTGTGTTATGGACTACTATGTATAAATGTTCTGCACAACCTGTGGGGTTGATCTAGAGCAGGCTGGCAATGTGGACAAACATGACACAATAGGCAGCACACTGCCAATGCTCTCACTGAACATCATTAACTGGAAATAAAGCCCATTTCTGTTGCCTTCCTCAACACATAGGAAAAATTTCTGTTGCCACCCGATCAGGAAAATTGCTGAAGGACATGGCAAAAACCGTCTAGCTGGTGGACAACATTCCTCTGTGCAATTTGCATGAGCATGCAAGAGGCAATGAATATGAATTTAAAGAATCATGGTGAATATACCCTCAGTTTGGGTCTATGTGCTAGACTTAATCTTCTTTCCTCAATCCCCACCCTGAGGCCTAAGCACACAGTGATACTACTATCATGATGGGAATCCAACAAATTGGATGACTGATCTGGCAATCCGAAGGCTGATTGAAGTAGTGACTGGGCTGACCTAGTGTTCGGCCCGACAAAGAGGATCAGCTAGCACATCCTCGCCAAGGATGTCGCATATTTCATGCTATTATGTACCGTCTACAGGCAGTGAAGGTGTATCAACCCAAGCAGAAAGATTCAGCCCATCGCTGCTTCCACAGTCCACAACTCCAAACAGGCATCAAATGAAAGCATCCGCTATAGGAGTGGTGTCCCAAAAAGTGGTGCGCCTAGCAAAGTGTATTATGCACACACATCAACAGAAATAATTTTCAATTTCCACAGAAGTGGGCATCGTACAGAAATAATTTTCAATTTCCACAGAAGTGCGCCGCGGGGCTCGAGAGCTGCGGCAGCCGGCGGGAAGCAGAGTGACCAAGGGCAACGGGCGTGAGGGCGCTGCGGGGATGACGCCAGAGGAGGTGCAAGCTGAGACCGAGCTGTGAATGCACGACATAGGCCAGCTCTTTGGCGCTATCCCGTAGGACCACGGCGAGCTGCTCCAGTTACTCCAGGCGAGCTGCTCCAATTACTCCAGGTGAACACACCTAAAGCTAACCCTTTGCTTTCGGGCAAGACACTAGCTATCGTGCTCTGTTCCCCTTGTGTTTGTCAATACACAAGGTCGGTAGCTCATTTAGCTCAGGACTATACACAAGGTTTGCCCTTTTCTTATTAAAGTTTGAATTGCTTGTTCGTTTGTGCAGGAAGCCGAAACCACAGGGTCGATCAATCTCCGCCTGAGGACATGCACATTGCTCTGGCCCCACCATGGCTGTTTTGATTACAAATGTGCTACTGGAGCACCCTGATCCCAACGTGAAGGTTGCTCTCACCTCTTGCTTAACTGAAGTTAGGATTAATGCGCCAGAGGCCCTGATAATGATGATGTTATTAAGCTGAGATTTGTTGCCCTTCTTGGGATGGAACGATGGTCTTGCTGCCTTGTTGTAGGATCAACAGAATTAATTTTCAATTTCCAGAGAAGACAAACCCAGGTTGTCCAGGGTGGATCAATCTCCACCTGAGGGCATGTACATTGCTCTCGCCCCACAATGGCTGTTTTGATTACAAATGAGCTACTGGAGCACCCTGATCCCAACGTGAAGGTTGCTCTCACCTCTTGCTTAACTAATGTTACAAGGATTATTGCGCCAGAGGCTTGATAGTGATGATGTTATTAAGCTGAGATTTGTTGCCCATCTTGAGATGGAACGATGGTCTCCATATGTACTGACCTGACCACATTGCTATTTGGCTTGTTATAGGATCAATAGAATTAATTTTCAATCTCCACACGACCCAGGTTGCCCAGGGTGGATCAATCTCCCGCCTGAGGGCATGTACATTGCTCTCGCCCACCATAGCTGTTTTGATTACACAAATGAGCTACTGGAGCACCCTGATCCCAACGTGAAGGTTCTCTCACCTCTTGCTTAACTGATGTTACGAGGATTAAGGCACGAGAGGCCCTGACATTGATGATGTTATTAAGCTGAGATTTGTTGCCCTCCTTGGGATGGAGCGATGGTCTCTATATGTACTGGCCACATTGCTA
>JADLZK010010181.1:0-11959 GCA_015847255.1 Hyparrhenia diplandra
TTCTCTTAAAAAGGTTTATATTGAGAAGCAAGAGATGGTTTGTAATTTTTAAATCGAAGCATTTGGCTAGAAGCAAGACAAACTCAAGAAGACCCAAAAGGTGAGCATGTAAGAAGTCCCAATTGACAACTTGTTATGCTAAAAAAAAACATTTACGCTTGGTCTCAAGAGTTGTCGCGTGCGTGCATGTCCATGGCACATGTGGATTTATCCTCAAAAGATATGTCATGAAGGACCAACATTGAATTTTTGTACATTGTTAAGAACAATGTTTTTTGTCGGCTAGAGGGACATGACTTTGTGTTCGAAAGTGAGGGCGACGGGAGCTTCGTTTCACTAAGATGCAAAAGCAACTTGGGTGAAATGAACAAAGTTATGAACTTCGCCTCCTCGAATGGGTTTTGGTTGGGAAGATGCTTCGCCTTTGGGATGTCTAGGTGAGAGGCGGAAGCAATCTTTTCCCAACTCTCATCACGGCTTCCCTCTATAGGTTTTTCATGAAAAAGCTTTTCAAGAGGGTAGCTTATGAGAAGATCGAAAAACCAAGGATGGGATAGATATGAAAGTCTAAGCGTACCTCGGCTACGAGGTTTTAGTCATCATCCTTGAATTCAATTGCGAACTCGAAGGATAAAACATTCCTTCCTTCGGTGTTCGTGGTTCGGAAGAGGGCTCAACGGTCGGTTCAATGGCGGTACAAGGAATGGCTTGACTGATGAGGGCTCCTCGACACTTGACATGCCCTTAATGTGAAGGGGAATAGGTTCTACAACGGGAGAAGCAAACTTCTCTAGGATGTGTTCAAGGATTTTCCTATGTTCCGTTGTAGGTTTACGTGCAAAGCGACCCTCTAATGGTCATGTCAAGGCATAGGGGCAACATCTATGTCAATACCCGAACAAAAGATATGCAAAAGCACACTATAGGGTAATGACCGGTCCTAGGCCACCATGTATAAACATTAGAAACCTGGCCTAGGCTGCACCTATGAACTCCTTCTCATCCTACTTGAGATCAAGAGTTGTCCTTGGTAGGCATTGATGGGGAAGAATGCTAGACAAAAATTGTCTTTGAGTTCTTCTCGGTCCCCATTCAAACTTCCTACGACAATAGTGTACTATTGTTTTGCTTTCCCTATGAGGGAGAGCGAGAAACAAATTCCATATGAGAATTTGAATCATGCGGGAATGCCGAGGCATGATCATAACTCCTCAAAATTTTGTAGGTGGTTACCACGGGTTTTCAAAATAGTCA
This sequence comes from Hyparrhenia diplandra, assembly GCA_015847255.1. NCBI lineage: Eukaryota > Viridiplantae > Streptophyta > Magnoliopsida > Poales > Poaceae > Hyparrhenia > Hyparrhenia diplandra. The sequence goes on from JADLZK010010181.1 coordinate 1,255, forward strand.
CCAGAGAAGGAGTGTGCCCGAACCAAATGTTTGTTTTAATTAGGGTGCGAGTTCATGGCCGAATGAAAATTTTGGTTTTGAAAAAGATTTTGGCCACAGGAAACCCCCTTTGGAGAAGCGAAAAGATTTTGAATTGGAGTAGATGGCTTCAAATTGAACAAATAACTATTTTTGTTTTTTGGATACAACACACGGGTGCTCTAGGCTCGAGAGAGAATTATGACAAAGGCGCTCCCGACAACGGCGCCCGAGAAATGCTTGTTGACGTTTCTAGCAACGTATGCGAGAAGAATCATAAGCGTCACGGAATTGTCGTTATAGCATTTCACCGGAAGTATTCGGGGTATCGTATTTCCACGAGGAACGGTTTGTGTGACTTCTCTCTAAACAGAGTCACCCTAGGATAACTATGGGTGGTGAGGTATCTTTATGGGCTCAAACTCTCATGCGAGGGATCACTAGGTTGTTATCTCCTTACATCAGGCATCGGCCCACGCCTAAGGGACAAGTGTGTCAGAGCAATTTCAACTCGCGCCACACCCGAGGCGTGGGGGATTACAAGGGACGGACAAAGGCTGTCACAACCAGTACCGCCTACCCCCTCAACTAGTGGGATGCGCCACAAAAGATAGAAAACCCTTAGTCTAGACACCACGTCTACACTAATGATTATTACTCTAGTGTGTTAACAAGGCTTACCTCCCCGGGGTCCTTCTACTAGAGCACGCCCGAAGAAACGACTATCAATCGCAAGTCTACAACAGCAAGATAATGTACTTAAGAGTAATAAGCGAAGAGGGACACAACCATTCTTACCCAAAATGATTAGAAGGTTGTAGAGGTACAAGCGTGGTGGGTGCCGACAAGTCCAAAAGGCACTGGCCACCCGAGATCCACAATGCACCGGGAGGTACACGGGGACTCCATGGAGAAGAGGCCAAGCCCTCTTCTAGCCTTCCCTCTCTCACTCTCCATTAGAACTAAGAAGAAGAGGAAGAATAAGAATGGGAGTGGGAGCTTCTTCCTCTCTTCTACATTGTGGCTCCTCCTTGTGTTGTATGGAATTGGTGTGTTGTGAGAGGGGGAGAGGACACCTACTTATAGGGTGAGAGGAGGGGGCTAAGTGCTAATTTACACCATCAATGCACCAAACCGACCTCCTCCTGGCGTCCAGGTTTAGTGAACATGGCAACCAACACCGCACCGCCATGTTTTGACACTTGATGCACCGCCTGCCGAAAGTGAGTTGCGGCCTCGGGAACGGCCTAAGGATCGTCGCACCCTCTCCGCCCCGTTTGGCCCGAGCTTTGGCAGGGCGGCGTGTTTGGGCCTGAAAAGTTGTTGTGTGGTGGCGTTTGCTCGGCGATTTTTTGTCATTTTGGTCCATTTCTCCCTTGGGCTTGATATTCTTCAGGAATGCGCTTTCCAGGGAGGCGCCTTTTGGTATATTTTCCACTTGTTTTTCATATAAATCCTACAAAACAATATTTGTGCACTACAAGTGGAATTATGTCAATAATAAATGTATATGTGTGTAGTAAGGTATAGTTTTACTCCCTTTTTGGTAGAATGTTGACGTTTAAATTATGTAGTTGGTTACCGTCAACACTTACCACACCAGGGGAGTACAAATTCTATGCTGTGCGCCCTGTTGACATCTCTAACACGATCCCAACTCAGGACGGCGCTAGAAATGTATAAATGGTTTCTATCTAATAAGTCAGCCTGGATGTGGAGTTAATCTCACATTCCAGCAAAAGTTAGTAAAAGTCAATGAAAAAAGTCAGCTGGAATTAGTCATGGTGTGTATGCTAAGCAACATTATCCATAGTGGAGTTAATCTCACTAGGATATGAGCGAAGTTATACCACACATCTCTAGGCATCACCTACGTACTAGTACGTCACTCACCACGGGCATAAAACCCGCTACCCATTACCGCACCGAAAAAACCGGACCGAACCCGAAAAACCCGAACCCAGTTTTTTTTTTTTGGGTAATTCGGGTAACAAATGATAAAACCTGAACTTTTTATGGGTAATTCGGGTTTAGTTCTCCGGTACCCGAAGACCCGAACCCGCATGTGACAAGACTGGACTCACACTTGACACTACGGTTTGTGTTCAGTGTTGGACCTGTTGGAGACGGCGGAGAGTGGACTGGAGTCTTCTTTGGGTGTTTTGTTTGAACTTTTGTCATGTGATTTGTTTGGCACGTGGGTTAGCTAAGCTTCTGTATGTGTGACTGTGTCCCTCCTATCAATGTGATTTGTGAATGTGTCGTTTGCACCTGCAACTACAATATGGCGATTAAGTATCCTGGGCAATGTGCCATTGTGTCATTTATTTTTCTAGTTCTAATTCTATGCAAAATTATATATTGTTTGAGAGTTTGCTATGATTTTATTTATTTTGGGTAAATTGAGTATACTTTCGAACCCGAACCTGAATTTCCGGGTACCCAAAGTTCGCGGTACCGATTTTTCGAATCCGATTTGGTTCAGTTTCTATTACCCGAACTTTTGAAACCCGAATTACCCGAACCGATCGGATCGGGTAACCCAACGCCCAGGGTGATCTGTCACCCTAGCAGCAATGCTCTAGGAACTGCGTATTTGGTATTCTTGGAATATGCCACTTGAACTCTATATATAATCTAAGGCGGGTATACGCAGCGCCGCCACGGATAGAAATACCAATTGTAGCACTTCACCGTGAGTCTATCCTAGGTATCGTATTTATATTTTACCACAGGGGAAGGGGTAGGCTACTGAGAATAGGAGAGAAAGAAGATGGGGTTGATGTATTAATGAAATGAGTCGTCACCTTGCGGTATGATAATGTAGAGTAAACCATATGCATCGAACAATACTCAAAACAGGATAAGTCACATAATAAAGATAATAATAATAATAATGATAATGGTAAATGCTCAAGTCTAAGACCATAGTGTGCCACTAGTATCATAATCGGCTGTTAACATGGTATAATAAAGATCAAGATGGAACATTCCTAAGTAATTCATAATCACATGTCAATGAATACTACAATTAGTGCAGTACATCTAGCTATCATGGCAAGGATGCAAATATATCTACACATGGTGAACAATACTAAGGAAGATCTGGAACAAAGCAAGTCTACCAGAGTAATAAAGCTCAACTAGTCCTACATTCGGGGGGTGGAATATAAAAGACTCAATGGCGAGGTCACATCCACGATCTACCACACTACCCGAATATAGGGTGCAATCATGAATATAAACGTTGTATAAACACCACGTTTACATATTGGTTATCACCCACATAGTGTCCATCTAAGTGCGCTATGCGACTCCATGCTTGAATATAAGAACAAACTCACTAACTAAATATATAATCATAATAAACATGGAAACATATAACTAAGAATATAATAAATAAATAGAGCAAAGTCATAACCCAATGTATTCCAAATCAACTTACAGATTGGATACAAGAGCGAAGCCACAGGACGCTTGGTGCCTGCTACTCCTTGACGAATCAGGAATCCAAGGCTAGCTTGGCCTCCTTCTACTTCTAAACTATGTAGCTAATGCTCTAATTATGAGGGACTAGGGTTTAGGTCTAGACTAGAGGTCTTGATTGTGGACTTGAGGTATGAATAATGAATTGATATCCAGCCCAGGGGTCAGGGGGCCTGCTTATATAGTCCTGGGGGATGAACCATAGCCCTTGGATCAAACCGACCTTAATATGTGGACTAGATTAATCCTCAATGGCGGTTCAAACAGACATAAAAAGGGGAGGCTGACAGGTGGGACCCACCTCGGCGTAAGCAGGGTAGGAACTGAACTCGGAGTCTTCCTTCCTGGTGTTGTCTTCTGGTGTCTTCTAGAATGTTTTAGTCCACCTTTCGGATTGAGTTTAGATTACGGATAAGTCTTTTTCATCATTATGGGGTCCAAACTCTTGGGCTTTTGGTCGGTTTTATCGTTAAGTCCCTGCAAAGATATAAAATACCAAAACTCGTGGAACTATGTCAGAAAAGACCCTAGTCTATGTTGATATTCATTTTAAAGCTCTTTTTCATGTTTAAATGTCTAGTTATTTTATACTATAAGATATACCAACAAGCTCCCCCAAGCTTACCTCTTGCTAGTCCCTAGCAAGACTAACTTCTAGGCTATTGTTGGATCAGGAGTTGCTGCAACGCTTTCACACCTCCACAGTACACATGCTTTCAAACAAAATTTCTCTTTATGATAAGAATAAACTTCTCCACCCTTCAACTTACCCATATTACCTTTTACCTTGGGGCTTATAGCCTTTTCTTGGGTCTTGGGTAATTGAAAGATAGAACAGTCAGGTCAAGCACTGTGTCTCAAACTCTTTTGTTCAACTGTCCTTCTGGAGTTTTTGCAAGTTTTCGAAATAAAACTCAAAGTTCCTTCAGTATGACTCTCTCTAATCTCTCATTTGTGGTATTTGTGGATCCTCACTAGGCAACAGGGTTGTTTTGCCTTTCTCTCATAATATGTGGTATTTTTGGTTAAGGCAGTAGGACACTATGCCTTCTTCTCTCTCACCCTATATCTAAGGCTTATATCTGGAGCTCATAGGTGGGAGAAAACTAAATCTACTTACTAAGCATATCGTAAGTTCAATCAATGGATCCAAAGTCACGAGTCACACTGATCAAGTTGTGCATGTGTATGGTGTAGTGAAATGGATATGGTGGTAGGTGAAAATGAAGTGAATGAAGTGAAGTGTATGATGGATGGGAATATATGTAGGAAAGGGAAAACAGAAATGGGAGCCGAATTCCTATTCTCCTTCTTGAACTATCTTCTCTCTTGGATATAATTTGAGAGCATCCGGGTTGTATCCTCTATTTCTTTCTTTCTTTTCTCTTTTTTTTTCATATGGAGAGGCGGGCATCTAAGTACCCATTGTTTTTGGACACTTGTGTAACATCCCGGATGTTAATATGCAATTAAAATTTTGATCATGCATCATAAGCATTGCAAAGCATGCATGTTTGGATAACTTCCTATGCATTAAGTAAAATAAGTTTATTTAATTAGCAATTGTTTGAGCTTAGGGGTTAGAGTCATTTTATGATTGATCACATGTTTTTGCTCCTAAGTATATGGTTGGATGATTGCTTTTATATTTATTAGTTGATGGTTTGAAATTTGATCCAATTTCATTTTGATTTGGATTTCGAAAACCCTAATTTCAATGTTCTCTTTTTATCCCCTTTTCTTTTTATTCTTGATTTATGCATAATTTGATCAAATTTCCAAAAGCAAAGTGTTTATCTTTTTTCTTTGGGTTCAATTTTCATATTTGGAGTTTTCAAAGTTTATTGTAAAATTTTAAAGAAATTTTAAATGTTTCAAAATCCTTTTTAAACCTGTTTTAGCCCCTTTTCAATTGCTCTCAATTTAAGCCAAATTTGGAAAAACTTTCAACAGCAACCTTGTAGATCTTTTTGAGAGCTACAATTTTTGGTGTTTTGAGTTTTCAAGTTTAGTTTAAATTTTTGAAGTAATTTCAAATCTCTTTTTGAATTTCAAATCGACTTTTCAAGAAGTCCATTTTAGAGGCCGATTTAGAAGATCTTCCAATGGACAAAGTTGTAGATCTCGAAAGGTTATGCAAAAGTCGTGTTTGGAGATTTTTTGAGTTCAGTTCAATTTTTGAAAGTAATTTTACGAAGTCGGTTTAGGGTTTTGAAATTAGAAAGGGGGGGGGATAAGGGCGTGCAGTCGGTGCAAGCACGATCGCCGCCGCCCTTCTCGGCGTTCCACGCGCGCCCGGTCCCGCCGTTTTCCGTCGTCCCGGCGCCACCTCCTCTTCTACGTGTCAAGGCGGCGCCCGGCGCATCGGCCGTCGTGTCGTGGCCCGACCTATCCCCCTATCGGCGCGCGGCGGAAGCGGCAAAGCGGCGACGACCACGCCCGTGTGTGCATCGCCGTTTTCAACGCCTCGTCGTGCGGCGTTGCCTCGGCGATGTCATTGAAGCCGCCCGGCGTGTCCTCGCCTCACTTCCACACAGGTTCGGAGCGGCGGGGAGGGCGACGGCCGGAACCCGGCGGGTTCGGCGGACGAGCTCATCCCACCCGGCCGACCACGCCTCCTCTTCTCTATAAATTGGAGCCATGGGCTTCAACTTTTTGCTCTCGGTTTACCGGCCACGTCGCATTTCAATTGCGCTTCCAACAAGCCAAAAGACCACGGACCAACCATCCCTTAAATCGCCCGGCCCGGCGTGGAGTTCCCCAACTCCGGTCGGGCCATGCCGGCTTCGGTTCTCACCGCCTTGCGTCCCGTACGGTGAGCCGCGCGCAAACTAGTTCCGTTCTATGATCGCCTCGATGATCTAGTTACGATGCACTCGTCCGTTTGCCCCAGTAAATTACCGATCCTTAGGAACGTCGCCTCGCCCACCGGAGGAAGCGTCTTGCGTAGTTGCCGCTGCTCTCGTCGGCGACCAAGTTCCACCCCGTCTTCTTGAAAACCAGCGTGAGCCTCGTACTCCCGTGCCCTATAGCGTTGTAGAACCTTCGGTTTGAAGAATAGCGTTAGGGTCGGTGGGGCGTCGATGTCGGCGGTCCGCCCGTGTACTTGCTTGCCGCCTGTCGTCGTTAACTCTTGTCTAGTGGTCGGGTATAGGCCATGTAGATGGGAGCTCGGGTGTCGCCCGAAGGTCTTTGGAGTAACCCGGTATCTGGTTTGGCGAGGTAGCTTCGACGAGCTTCACTGCCGTTTGTCGTTTGTCGCCGCCATCGCCGCCGATGAGCATGTCCGTGGTAGTTTCTTGCCCGTGTTTGTGCCCCGTCCGAAGTCGCTTAGGTCCCAGGGTCGCATAGAGCGGTTCAGCGTCGCCGGTAAGTCGCCACCGCCCGTAAGAAACGCCGTGGGCGCCCGTCGGCCGCCGGGTCGGCGTCGGAGCCTCTCGCTCCCGGTTGCCGGGCCGGCCGGTCTTTTTGGACTGCTACACAAGGCGCCACACAGGCCGGGGTCCGAAGTTGGGCGGAATCGCCCAAAGGTGGGTCTGCTGTTTCGATTTGAATAATTGTTTTTTTTTTTTTTTCGATTCTTTGAATAGTGCCGATTCTTGTAAATTTCAGAGAAAATTATTTAGAGCTTGGAAAATTATGAAAATTTTTGTGTGTGCTGTCCTTGATGTATAGAATGTAGGAAAATTGCCAAACTTAGATTTTGACCTGTTCTGTTATGTTTTAATTTTAGCCTCTTTTATTCAAAAGTAGGTCTTTGATGATTTTTATAAAATAGTGTAGGTTTCCAAATTTCTTGAAAATTTATTTTATGCTGTTTTATGGTAGGGTCTATGTGTAGAAAAAGTTTGGGGTCAGTTTGAGTTAGTTAAATTATTTTCTTTTTAAATGCTTAGTTTTATTTAGAGAGTGAAGTGTTAGGTGTTGATTGACTTGGGATTGTTTGATGAGAAAGGATCATACCATAATCAAATGGTCCTTGAGAACTCCTTAGGCAATGGTGATGATATCTTGTAGAGTAGTTCAACAAGTTGGTTTTGTTGGGTTGCAACTTTATCGTGAAGGAAAGTTGTACTCAAGTTGTTTATCGTTTCATGCATTCATCAAGCATCATGTTTATAATTCCATCATGCTAAAGCATACATCATCATCTACGTGTAGAGTATCGTGAGTAAGTCGGATCGAGTTGAAGAAGCTTTGGAGAAGGTGTTGTTATGGTTCGTGAAGATCGAACTTTGGAGGAGTGTATCCACGGAGGAGGATGGTGTCAACATTAACTTTGGTGATCCGGCTTGAATCTAACTTTCCTCGCAAACACAGGCAAGCCCGGATGCATTCAAACCTTCCTTGATGTTTTCAAAAGCTTTATATCACTTATATATGATGATAATATGTTGCATTAAGTGAATAGGAGTTGATTGCAACCGTTCTTTGCATGACTACCTTGAATTCAGTTATTTCCAAATGATACCCCACTAGTATGAGTAGGTCGATATCTTTTATGCTTAGCAATGCTTAGATATCGGTAGAAGTCGAATGGTGGTTCACCGTTCATGAGATATAGGTTTATCTTTGCTCTTTATGGCTATGTTTTGAACAAGAGAACACCCGGGTGGTGGTAAATGAGGTTAATGATTAACGAGACCGGTCGGGTAACTTGCATTGAGAAGGGAGTCTCTTTGTAGTGTTTAGGCTTGTCGGTTAAGGACCGTCGTTGTAAGGCCTGAATGTGTCCGGATTTGTTGAACGCATCTTTCTTGCCGGAGACCGTTGGGTCAAAGGCACGATTATATCGGTTGTCACCCCGGATAAGTCGAAGCAAGTACCAACCACATGCTTTTGTAAGCCCGATCTCGGGGGTGTGTCAAATCGGAATGGCAACCACGCGACCAGGAGTGGAGAGATGGCGGGAGTACAAGATACCCTCGGTGGGTTAAAGTCAGGGGACGGAGGTGTACTGTATATTCGGGTGGCGCAGGCCTCGTTCCGTTTTGAACGGCGGGAGATGGTTGATATATGCAAGCCGATTACTACATATATCGTGTGGAAGGGAATCGGTGGTGGTTTTGAATCGATTGGCCGATCGCCGTTGCTTCTCGGTGAAGGAGACCCGCTTTGCCCGACCTTCCTCGTAGTTAACTTGTGGAACATTGAAGTTGGTTAAAATGATGGTTTGGTTGGGAAGTGTTTGAATTAGTCTATAATCACCTAGAAGAGAGGTTCAACTAAATTTGAGATAAAACTTTGAAAGTAAGGATCTACTCTTAGTAAGCTTTTATGCAAAATGAGTCCTTGATCTTGCTAAGACCTTCCCTTGATTCCTATGGCCTGCATTCCTGAGTCTTCTCCTATTTTCTTTAGTCGGTTAAGTCTTGCTGAGTACTCCGTACTCAGGGTTCTTTTAACCCTTGTTGCAGTCTTTGACTCGTGCTACTAACCGAGGTTATGTCGGTGGGCTCGACATGATCTAGTTATCTCCTATAGTTCTGTTCTACTTCGCGCAATTAAGTTAAGTTTACTCAAATGTAACTTACTCACCTTTTATGAAATTAATGTTATTATTCTTCCTTTTCGATCTATATTTTTGGTAACAAATGTTGTAATGTTGTAGCTACTCCTTTGTTGATCCCCGGTGTGAGGTGTAATCGGAGTTTCGATGGCACCCGGCAGAACTTCTTTAGTTATTGGGTGTATGCTGGCTGTCGAGGTCTTTGGGACAATGGCAAAAAGCGGGTGGGCCCGATGAATTAGGAGGTTACATCACGTTTGGTATCGAGCTCATACTCGGGATCGATTACAACATTACTTTCGAAAACTTCAAAATGATTTTGCAATCTAAAAGTTTTTTGAAAGTAACAAATTGAAAATAAACTCCTATCTTTCCTTATGCTTCTTTGGAAGGCTTTGATAAGACGTCTTGATGGATTAAATAAGAGGCTTCAAGAAGTTTTCAACTCTTCTTATGAAGAACAACTAAAGAGTAGAATATAATATCGTCGACAAAGTTACGCTAAGAGTCATTTAAGCCATTACGCCAAGATTAGAGAAGATAGTATGTGAAGTAAAGCCCTATAACCTATTAACATCTAACGTGATGGAGGCAGAAAGTGCTAACGTCGTGAAGACATATAGGGCGAGCATGCATCATATCATCCATATAATGTTGCGACTTCCTCCTCTTTCATTGGACAACTATTTTCTTTATAGTTGTTTGTCCTAATAAATCTCGTCTTCCATGAGGTTTTGTTGATAAAACCTCCATTTGATAATCTTTGTCTCATAAGTTCCTAATCCTTGGGAGCTTACACCTTGTCTTGATTCTATTTAATGACTTGAGATTATCCTTTGATTTTCTCAATTCATGCATGTGTCGAAGTTTTGAATCCTTCAATCCCGACACATGCCAATCTTCCATTTTGATTATCGACATGTGTTCATTGAGCAGCTAAGGTTCCTTGTAGTTGTTCCATTGATGAATCTTAATCCATACCAAGTTTTGTTTATTCCCAAACTTGGAACCAATCCTTGATTCTTGTATGTCACTCCTTGATTCCTTTCAACCCCGACACATGCTACCTCCCTTGGCGTCGTGTGACGGCAAATATCTTGCTCAAATGTCACTTTGATTGAGTCCTCTTAGGTACCATGACCTATGACTTGGAAATATCGCCGAAACTTGGGGTCACTGCGGTGGTGTTACTCTAGGGTATTCGCCGTTACCCAAGTCGATGATCCGATCCCTTATAGTACACCGCAGTCAAAGTGTTGTTTGTTTTTGAACGCTCTACGGTGAAAATTCTAACCTTCCTAAATTCCTTGTTATTATAACCAAACCGATCTTGGTTATAATCTTGGCATTGTAATATGAGAGTTACTACGGTTGTGCCCTATTATGGTGGCCATGATTTGTGACCCATTGCCCACGAGCGGAACCTAGGGTTTCATGTGTGATCAGGACACACCGATTCTGGCTGGCGTAGCGTAGGTATCGAGGTCCATGGTCATGATCCATATTAGTCCCACGACCGATGTGCTCTCTCTTCCATTTTGAACTCATCTAGGAAAATTCATGTTCATGCCTACCGTGAGTTTTCCAAAACCCTTTGTTGTTGCAACCATCTTTTCATTTAGGTTGTAACCTTTGAATCGATCCCTTGTTATCATATAAACTCCTTGTAAGTCATTGTGTTGACATTTCTCC
>JADLZK010010182.1:0-151826 GCA_015847255.1 Hyparrhenia diplandra
TACTTCCTTGACTTTTCTATATTTGATTAAGTATAGTTGTTATGCTATTGCATGGGATCTCCTTTCGTATTGAGGACTCTAGTTATTAGGGTAGCTAGAGTAGTAATCGATTGTGTAGACTTGGTGTCTAGGCTATAGGTTACATGAGATTGCGCCCAATCCCACGGTTAGTTGTGGTAGCCCTGGGGTGTCGGCTCTGTTAGGCCTTTGTATTCCACCACGTTCGGATTGGTGTTTTCAGAGAGCTTTTGGCAGCCTTCTCCCGACTACCTTCTTCCCGTCTTTCTCGAGTTGGGACAGATCTGCCGCTCCAAAGTGCATTAGTATGATTGCTATCATAGAATCTAAGTAATAAAGAAGAACATAGGAACCTTGATCTCTCCCTTTGACCTCTTGATTAGTTTAGTTCTCTTTTTGTAATCTTAGGTATACTATTATTTTATGCTTTGTTATTTACTTACCATTTATCATTTACCCCTCACTATAGTCTAGTGGTTTGCTAAGTTAGTAGATGCATGATTGTGACTTATTAGATTCTTTAGCCAAAGCTTCCCTGTGGATACGATACTCTAGAATACTCATCCTAGGGAAAAGCTACAATGGTAGGTGTTCTGTGCGCTTGCAGAATCCTTCTTATTCTTTTAGCACTTAACAAATGCCAACACTAACCCAAGGTGAAATTGATTGGTTCACTTCGATCTGTTGCTGTTTAATTGATTAGTTCATGTTAGGGTTAACTGTCGTGCTTCGATCTGTTGCTGTTTACATTTGTTCACTTGGTAGCCATGATGGCCTTATTATACTTGCTTAGTTGTTCTTGCATGGTACGGTTAACTATTGTGCTTCGATCTTGTTATAGCTGTTCTTGCATTTTATATTGGTCGATGATGACAATAGCTCATGTGTGCACTGGGAGGCAGTAATGCAGCCGTGCACTATTGTTTTGTGAATGCTTGCACTTACATTTGGAGGCCAGCCGGGGTCTACTTAATTTGCTTATACATCTGTGATGAATGCATGTAGATGGATGCAAATGCACAACTTCAGGTGATGCACAGGCAAGCTGCTGGGATGGTTGTTGTGCTGGTTTCCTTTGTGGTGAATAGGCTTAGAAGGATTAGAGATGAAGAGGTTATCCCTTATGGCCCTAGGACTCATACTAAGAGGCATAGACAGAGCACACTCCAGAAGATGTACAATTACAATGATATTGAGTGTATTGCCATGTTGAGGATGAAAAGGGCCCCTTTTTTTGCCCTGTGTGACCTGATTAGGAGTAGAGGCCTTGTTCCTGAGAGTGTTGGTTGTCCTGTGGAGGAGCAGGTGGCAATGTTTATACATGTTGTTGGACACAACCAGAGGTTTAGGGTTGTGCACCAATCATTTGCCAGTCCATTGAGACCGTAAGTAGAATTTTCCACCAAGCAATCGTATGCCATTGGTGAGCTCGGAGGTGATCCGATGAAGCCTCGCATCCACCGACACACACCCTAAGATTATGGGTACCCACGGATGGTTTCCCTTTCGAAGGAAGGTCCTTTTTTTTGTGTGCCTTAGAATTTCTTAGCTACCTGTCATGGTTTCCTTATGGACTTTTGATTATTTATGTAGAAGTGCATTGGTGCCATTGATGGCACCCATGTGTTGGCAAGGGTGCCCAGACACATGCAACAAGCTTTCAGGGGTAGGCACAAGAGTCCAACACAGAATGTCATGGTCGGGCCGTTAACTTTGATCTGAAGTTCACATTTGTTCTAGCCGGCCGGGAGGGGTCACCCCATGATGCACCGATTCTAGCTGATGCCATTGAGAGAAATGAGTTCACGCGACTGCAGTAAGCGCATTAGTTAGTTGTCACTACAATTTTGTCCAATCTCGCCAAGTACATAAATTCACAATGCTTGTCCACCACTTGTAGGTCACTTCTACCTGGTAGATGCTGGATATGCATGCAGACTTGGCTTCTTGCCACCATATAGAGGGGTCAGGTATCACTTGAGTGAGTTCTCAAGCACAAACCAGCCCACCAATGCACGAGAGCTTTTCAACCTAAGGCACTCTTCACTTAGGGTGACTGTGGAGAGGGCCTTTGGTGCACTTAAGGGCAGGTTCAGGATTATAGACAACAAATCCTTTCTTAAGTACAAGACTCAAGTAAAACTTGTGATTGCCTGCTACCTACTGCACAATTGGATCATTGGTTTTGGCTTAGATAGTGTTGTGCCACCTGAGGAAGGATTTCAGGGGGCCTTGCCTGATGATGATGATGATGTTCCCCGTGAGGAACCAGCCATGGTCAATGTGAGGGATGAGATTTGCAATGCTATGTGGGCTTCTAGGGGGACAGCTAGGACTTGATTTTCTTTGCATTTGATGGATGTGTAAAATAATTTGGTAGACCCTGGATATGGAACCAATGTATTGTAATGCTATGGATTTTTTTTTCATGCTAAGTCTGAGACCAATTGTTATTCAATGCTATGGTTCATTGGTTCTTTACCTTGCTGATCATTGGTTCTTTACCTTGCTGATCATTGGTTCTTTGGTAACTCACAACTGTGTTTCATTGGTTATTCAAAACTGTGTTTCATTGGTTCTTTACCTTGGTGATCATAGGACGTCTGGTTTAGGTTTCCTGTCTGCTGCAAACATGGTGCAAGGTCTTCGCCGCTCTTGCTCAGCTATTTATTCCGAGGGCCGTGTTTGGGGCCGTTGAGGGGCTCAAGCCGCTTTGGAGGTGCACCTCCCCGTTGTTGACCTTGAGGCCGACCCTCGCTGGCTGGCGGGGCTCGGCTCTTTGGGGGCTCAGCTGCCGGGTGCTCAGGCTGCTGGCCCTATGAGGTGGACTAACAACATGTCTGGGTTTGTCCTAAGGAGGATGGCCCAGATTGTGAGTGAGGCTGGTAGAACTAACAAGACCTACAAAGATAAGGATGTGAATGCAGTAGCTAAGGCTCTTAAGGAGTACTGTGGGTTTCCTGTTAGCCAAACTCAGGTGTATAATCACTTGAGGAAATGGAAGGGCAAGTGGTCTAAGGTAGCTAAGCTAAAGGACCTTAGTGGGGCAACCTTTGATGATGATGTGCATGCCATCATGCTAGAACAAGACCACTACCTTGGTCACTGCAAGGTATATGATACAAGAAAACTTAGTCTGAAGCATTATCATCTTCTCTTTGTGTCCTTTTGTTAACTGTCTGCCCTCCCTACATGACCACCCTAAGGATGCTGAGTTCCTGAATACTCCTATCAGGTTCTACACTGAGATGGAGTCCCTCTTTGGTAGCACCTTGGCTACTGGTAGGTTTGCCTTAGGATCCAATGAGCCTCTGGGGGAAAACAATGCTGATAGTGTTGTTGCTAAGCTGGAGGGGCAAGACTTTTCTTGTCCTACCAATGAAGCCAAGACCACAGGCCTTCCCTTTGCCTTTGGTGAGTGTTGACACCTGTTATAGTATAATATTAATAGTCAACTAAACATGAAATAAGGACGTAAAATGAATATCAACATAGACTAGGGGTCTAACTAACATAATTTCACGAGCTTTGGTGATTTATATCTTTTCAGGGACTTAACAAATAAACACCGAGAAGAATGGAGAAAGTTCCGGAATATATCTCACACACGATGACAAGACTTAACCGTGAAGTAACTCAACCCGAAAAGTGGACTAAAATATTCTAGAAGGTACCAGAGGACACCAGAAGAAACACGAAGCCAGGAAGCTTCTGGACCCTGGCGGCCGCCAGAGCCATTTAGGCCGGCCGCCAAGTGGGTCCTCCCTGTCATCCTCTCCTTTCTATGGCGGTTTACCACCGACATTGAGGTTGTATCTACACCGTTGCCAAGGTTGGTTTGATCCAAGGGCTATCATTCATCGCCAAGGCCTATATAAGAAGACCCCCTGACCCCAGGGTGAAACCCTAATTCATTCTATCTCATTCTATTCATTATCTCTCAGTTGTAGAGGTGTCCCAATGTAGGATAACCTCCTCTCGGGATTAGTGAATTAGAAGTAGATTAGAAGAAGATTAGCCATGTAATTAGAAGTAGATTAGACATGTAATTAGAACTAGATTAGATCTAACTTAGATCTAATCAAGAGTAAAGGAGAGTGGAGCTATGCTCTTGTTTTGGAGATGTCTTCAGGGTATGGTATGTCTTTGTATCTTCTCTACAAGACTTATGATTCACATATTTATCTTCTCTATTTACTTCCATGTTTTACATATATGGTTAAGTATAGTTGTTATGCTATTGCATGGGATCTCCACTCGTATTGAGGACTCTAGTTATTCATGGTAGCTAGAGTAGTAATTTATAATATAGACTTGGTGTCTAGGCTGTAGGTTATCTGAGATTGCACCCAACCCCACGGATAGTTTGTGGTAGCCCCAGGTGGTGACAGCCCTGATGGCCGACGTATTCCACCACGTTCGGGTTGGTGTTTGTAGGACCGTAGTTGGAGCTTCCTAGCCCCCTTCTCATCTCTTTCTGTGGCTAGTGTTCTGATGTCCCAAAGTGTTATGGTGTAATTGCTATCATAGAACCTAAGTAATAGAGAAGTACCCAGGAACCTTGATCTCTCCCTTTGACCTCTTGATTAGTTTAGTTATTCTTTGATATCTTAGGTAGGTTATTATTTTATGCTTTGATATTTACTTATCCTTTAACAATTACCCCTCACTATAGTCTAGTGGTTTGCTAAGTTAGTGGATACATGATTGTGACTTATTAGAATTCTTTAGCCAAAGCTTCCCTGTGGATACGATACTCTAGAATACTCATCCTAGGGAAAAGCTACAATGGTAAGTGTTACAGGCGCTGCGTAATCCTTCATATTCTTTTAGCACTTAACAAATGCCAACAAGCTTTTTTGGCGCCGTTTCTTGGGAAGCAATTGGCCTAAAGATTCTAATAATGATCATGATGTTCGCTAATTTAGTATATCACTAGCTTTAGTAGGATTACCCTTGTTACATTGAGTTGTGGAATAGACGGGAAAAAAATGTCGTTGCGACTTTTCCGACAAGATTCCACAAGATAAGGAAAGAAGTAAGATTGAAGAACCCGTGGTGCCCGATCATTCAAGATTCATCACCGTTGGAACCCTGCTATCTCAAGGTATGTTTTTAAATATATAAAATCTTCTAACCATGTATAGATTGGAGAAGAAGTCGCCGTCACAAGAATTCAATGAAAACATCTCAAGTGACGTACATAGAAACTGCAGATCGAGGTAAGTATGATTAAAAGGTGAGAAAGTCTTGCTCATGGACTATAAATTGATTGAGTAGTTATCATTTAATTTCTTGCATTGCATTGCATGTTTACTTGATCAATCCATGCATTCACTCCATTTAGTTTAAGTTTTCTCATAGTAGATCCATTGCATGTTTAATTCCATGCATACATTCATGTCGTTTGCATCTAAAAAAATAAAATAAAAAAATATATAATAAAAAAAAAATCCTCACCATGATCATGCTCTTTTCGTCTCTAATTGGATAAATCTCTATAGTGCGTTGATGCTACCTTTATCTATTATAGTAATCTTTGGTTTGGGAGTACTGATCATACTTCCATAGGCTTTTAAATTAAGCGTGGTGCTTAGGTTAAATAGTCTTCCTTAATTGAATTAGACATGGAGTCTAGTTTAGTTATTGAACCAAAAATTGCTTGTGTAGACATTGGATATTTTGTTAGACTAACCCATGCAGAGGACTTTCAAATCCAATTCGGGTAAGTCAAAAGATGAACTCATATTAGAGATGAAGCAAGGCATATGATGAACTCCAACCTTGTGCAAAAGATACGACTTATTCATCATTAATGGAAGAACTGTAAGTAACAAATACCATTCACTCTATCTTTTGCTACAAGTTACCTTTGCCTTGATCCATATGCTAGAGTGCAGCGACAAACAAAAATGTGTTATAAGACATGAATAAATAAAATCTGTGCTAAGAATAATCAAAGAACCATCTTTTCACTAGCATAGATGAAATCATATAAACTTTGGACATAACCCCTACTTCAATCTTGTTGTATTCCTTCGGGTATGTGTCCACTAACATTTTGCAGGAAAGGTCCGTGCTATGTCCATTCAATGAAGAAGAGTGTCATACAACAAGAGTATAAAAAGTAATCACTCAACAAAGTAGTGGATGGACAAAGTAATGGGCCACAAGAACATCAAAGACAGGTAAAGTGAATATAAATCTCATATCTGTATCTAACTTTTGTCTTATGTCTAAAATAATAATAATAATAATAATAATAATAATAATAATAATAATAATAATAATAATAATAATAATAATAATAATAATAATAATAATAATAATATTTGAGCACATGAAGGCTCATGATAAAAGAAACATGTTCCTAGGACAAGTTCCCTTGGGTATTCTTGGTCACTAACCTTGTAGGGACAAAGGGTGAACAAAGTCTAAGGACATGGTGATTGCAACACACGATTAGGGACGGTTCGGCATTCTCACTTAAAGTGTCGAAAGTGACAGGAAGGCTCGAGCATGGGGAGGAAGGTCGACTCCTTTAAAGATCATCCGACATTACTCTTCCTCCTCTCAAGCTTCCATCACTCGACATCTTTGTTTTGCAATCCCTCTACTCACTATTACTTTGTCTCTCTAAGTTTGAATGGTTAATAGATGTCATGCATAAAAATCAAACTTAAGATATCATAAAATTTCCAACTAGAGAGAAAGTAATGGTGAGCATATAAAATATCCAATCAAAACTTCTTTTGGCATAAAAGCAACCTTAAGCTCCATGACAGTTCTACCCTTGTTTACAATTACTTGTATATTTCTTCGGGTATGTGTTGTCAACTAATATTGCAGGAATAAAACCATCAAAGGAGCTAAAAGGTCCTAGTACAATTTGAAGAACAAGAAAGAAAGGACGATATAATAAAAGAGACAAGTGAGGAGCAAGATACACAAGAGGCCAAAGAAGGAAAGCTTCGAGAAGAAGGACCACCACAAGGTGTTACGATGTTGTCACATTCCAATAATAAGGTAACACCTTGAGGTAAGTTGTCATTACTTAAGCTTTTTCTTAAAATATGGTTTGTTCATAAATAAAGAAATAAATATGTTAGAGTAACAACCTTGCATGATCCAACTTCATTAGCTCAACATGTTTTGTTTCTTTAAGTGTTCCTACCACCACTCTCTTGATCTCTTAGTCCTCATCTTGTAAGTCAGAATATTGCTTACCTTGTTTTGGAAGAACATAATCATAATCATGCCTTTGATGTTTAGATAAGAAAACCCTTCCAAGAGTCAATAAGCTTGATTCGATCCGTTGAATGTTTTAATCACAAACAATCATGCTCAATCTTCCGATCTTGTCACCCAAGTTAGGTTGAAGAAATGCGTTTAATAAATCAACTCTATCTTGTTTGATGTGCCTATGGTTAGAAAAGAATGAATGAAGTTTTGGTTCTGTTGGTGTTTTCCCACCAACAGAGCCCATACACTTGATCTCTACCTTGACTTTGCAAGCGGGACATACTTTGAGCAAAAGGTGGAGAAGCCTATCGAGTCTCTCCAAAATTCAACAAGTAAATGTCTTGCAAGTTTGCACACAAAACAAGACGCTGCCTACGTTTCACTCCAACTCATAAGACCAACAAAGAACATGGGTGACGTTGTCCTTCACCATCTCAAGGAGCACAACCGTCAACATCGGTAATAATACGCTCAAGGAAACAACAAGGTAAGAAGTCTCGTTCAGAGGACTTAAAACACTGAACCCTCGCCGAAAAGGTAAGATCGGTAGCTATCCATATTTACTTTATTGCATTGCATAATTGTTTTCCTTTAGCATATTTACATTATAGCGCTAGCCTTGCATTAGAAAAGAAAATAAATATTTGTTTGTTGCATATACTTTGAAAAACTTTAAGCCCCATGTAAGTAATTTTGTGGTGTATAACAACCCACAAGGATATTTCTGTGGTGGCATAAAAATAAAATAAATATGATGCATCGTCATCCTTATTTGCATAGAAAACCCCAAAAATATTTAATCTTTCTTTGAAAGATTTCTAGACAGACAAAAGCAATGTGGCTAACCCCTAACGCTTAATCAAGTTCCACTAGTTTTGTTGTCTATTTGAGTTCAAGCAGATCCCAAGGAAGAGAGACATGACACATATGGTGTCCAAGCATTAAAGAAGATCAATCAACCACCATCACTATCTATCTCTATTTCCAACTATCAAGAACATCGAAGACTATGTCAACATCCGGCTTGGGGAGTGCAACCTCCATGTATCCGGATAAGTATCCTTCTATCTTATTTAATTTTAGCTATATTTGTTTGCTTTATTAGAAAGATTTAAAAAGATGCATAATTAAGGAAACCAAATAAATAGAGTCTATATAGTCTTTATTAGAGTGTGAGAATAAAATAAGCTCGAAGATAATCTCTAGCCTTGGAGATGATGAATAGTTGCTCGTCGTAATTCCTTTCAAGTACCTACCTTTCAAGCTTAATTTCTCTCGAGCTTTTAAATGCAACTGCTTTGACTTGAGATTTGCTTTGAACCCGAAACCTGTGGGTAGCAAATGCTTGCTCTAAAGTCTAGGTGATTGATGGATATGATATATGAGAGTCGAGTACGCTATTTATCTTACTCCTAGTGATACTAGATTTACGGAGATTTATCTTTTAAAAATTAAAGTGCACATGATAAGTTCCTGTGTGACAAGAGTGTTGAACCTCCTACCACGACCATATATACATGCTCCCCAGATTAGGAAAACCCTTTGACATATATATAGGCTGCTTGCTTTGTATTGAGTTTATCCAATCTTTGTCGACCCTTAGAAACTTGTCATACTGATCATGCACACTTTATTCCACTCCACTCTATCCACTTGCATTTTATGCTATTTCTACTCTAGAAGTACGCATCCACAAAGCATCCACCAAATATCCACAAAAAAAAATGTTCTATTCCTACCCTGGGAGAGAACAACCAAAAATATTCCCTACACCCATTCACTCACACATTGCTAGCCAATATCTTACAAAGCTCCATTACATTTGTCTATCTCTCAAAAGTTATTTCAAAAGAGATTTGGGTTGTATTTAAAAAAAAATGGACAAGTATCCTACGGGCGAGTAGAGCCTACCTCCCTAAGAAAAAGAAAGAAGAAAGGGAGATGAAAAATGGACAAGTGTCCTACGGACGAGTAGAGCCTACCTCCCTAAGAAAAAAAGAATAAAGGAGAGTAAAAAAAATGGACAAGTGTCCGCTGAAAACAATGGGTACTTAGATGCTCACTTCTCCATAAAAGAAAGAAAAAGATACAACCCAGGTTCTCTCAAAGTTTTCAAGTTCCAAAAGAGAGAAGATTCCTCAAAGAGCAAAAGTAAGATTTCCCCTCAACCATTACATTCCCCACCATCACCTACCACCATATTCATTCCCTTATACACATGCACCACTTGATCAGTGTGACTCGTAACTTTGGATCCATTGCTTGAATTTACAATATATGCTTAGTAAGTAGAATTTAATTTCTCCCACCTATGAGCTCCAGATATAAATCCTTAGATTTAGGGTGAGAGAGAAGAAGGCATAGTGTCCTACTGCCTTATTCCAAAAATACCACATACTATGAGAGAAAGGCAACACAACATTATTGCCTAAGTGAGGATCCACAAATACCACAAATGAAAGATTAGAGAGAGTCATACTGGGAACTTTGAGTTTTATTTTGAAAACCTGCGAAAACTCCAGAATGAAGGTTAAACAAAGAGTTTGAGATATGGTGCTTGACTTGATTGTTCTATCTTTCAATTGCTCAAGATCCTAAGAAAAAGCTATAAGCTCCATGGTTAAAGGTAATATGAGTAAGTTAAAGGTTGAAAAAAAAAAAGAGTTTTTCTAACATAGAGGAGAAATTTTGTTTGAAAGCATGTGTACTTTTGAGGTGTGAAAGCGTTGTAGCAACTCCTGATCCATTGCTATGTTTGGCTTTGCTAGGGACTAGCAAAGGGTAAGCTTGGGGGAACTTGTTGACACCTGTTATAGTATAATATTAGTAGTCAACTAAACATGAAATAAGGACGTAAAATGAATATCAACATAGACTAGGGGTCTAACTAACATAATTTCACGAGCTTTGGTGATTTATATCTTTTTCGGGGACTTAACGGATAAACACCGAGAAGAATGGAGAAAGTTAGGAATATATCTCACATACGATGACAAGACTTAACCGTGAAGTAACTTCGACCAAAAAAGTGGACTAAAACATTCTAGAAGGTACCAGAGGACACGGAAGAAACATGTTGACGGTGAAAACACCCTTAATTTACACCATCAAAACACCGTCAATATCCCTATTTGGAAAGGAAGAACAACATTTCATGAACATATTTTATCTAATAACCTAGTTCCACATGTAGATGTCATTATTTTTATGCGAGATATGAATTCGGAGGAAATCGTAGGAATAACACGTAGAGTCGTCATCCGGTCAAGTGACCCAAGTATGGAAAGTGGGCAAAATACCATCACCATCATGATCACAATGTCCTATGATCTTTGCCACACAAAATCTGAAGTCATTTGGCCACAAGATGAGCATCGGCCGACCAAGGGCCATTTCATCCCGAGACATCGACATGTGGGGACAGCTTCTAGAAGGGTGGGGAAGGTCAAGGCCCAATGGACCTGCATCGGCCGACCATAGGCCATTGGCCCAAAACCTCCCCACGTGACTTGCCACGTCACCAATCCATGGGAAACCAAGAGAAGGCACCTGATTGGTCAGTCAAGACGTCCCTTGGATCGTGTGGGTACAAAAGCAGATGTCACGACAAGTTACGGACTCAAGACACGTAAACCCACGGTGGGGCCAACATGTTCAGACTGAGGGTGGCCACAGGTCATGGACCATGGTCGGCCCGACCATGGCCCATTTGACCACCGACGCCCCCCACGCCTACCACATTGTCCACGTGATTATTTCATCCAGCCGTTGATCCTAAGGCGGTTTATCCAAGGGTTACGAGGTGGGATAACGCGGATCGATGACATGGCACTGGAGTAGCCCCTACTCCACCTTGGGCTATAAATACCCCCTTCCCCCCTCTCATTTAGAGTGTGGAGTGGAGTGGAGTGGAGTGGAGTGTGGAGAAGTTGTAAAGGCAAAGCTCCAAGAGAGTGTAGTAGGATAGTCTAGTGTGGGAGTTAGAGTTGTTTCGAGCTGCGCTTTCGGGATTTCGAGCTGGTCCTCGTGAGTCCGGTATAGCTCTAGTTATCTTTTCTCTTGTATTTGGATCTCTACTTTATAATATATAGTCCTTTCTTTACTTTATTCTAGTATTTACTTATTCAAGTATTTACTTAGTGCAACTTTGCTCTAGTTGTCTAGACTATAGTTGTAGTGATATAAGTCTCACAAATAGGTGCTTCTACACTTAGTTTGTGGTTTAGTCCTGGTTCTTAGTTGAATCCTCGTTTGGATGCGATCATCTTTGTCATAGGGTGCTCTAGTTGACCTGTGTAGCTACCATCTAGAGTAGTAAGAGGAAGTATAAGCGTGGTGCTTAGACTCGATCTTACCCGTGGTTATCGCTTGTTGCACGGATGGATCGTGGTAGCCGGTGAGGTAGTGACAGCCCTTACGGTCTCTCGTATAAACCACCACGTGTTTAAACAAGTTACTAAAAGGTAAGGCTCCGGTAGAATATAGTAGCTGGGGTAGTGGTGATTGAATTCACCATATCTCACCTCTTGCCTAGCATTCGGTTCGTGTAAACCACAACTAGTTGTCTCATCTTTTGTGTCTAGATACATACCACTAAAGTAAAGTTAGAGTCATAGGAGTCTTATACTCACTCGTTGTCCTCCCACCTAGCTATACCTTACTAGTTATCTTTAATTGCCTAAATTGTATCACTCCACCAACTTCTATCCAACCCTTCCTATCATATTCGTTTACCCGACACATTGGTCGGTACTATATTGAGGTGAACTTAAGGATCTATCTCTCCCACATTAACCTTTTCTAGCTATTGCTTCCATTGGGCTAAATATAAATAACGATACCTTGGAATACTCCCGGGTGAAGTGCTACAACGGTATACTACGGCGCTAGCGGAATCACCAAATGACATAAGATATACCTCACGCATTTCTAGCGGCGTGGTTGGAGATAGGTTCTATATCTATTTCTAGTGACGACGCTAAGTAAATGTCAACAAAACACGAAGCCAGGAAGCTTCTGGACCCTGGCGGCCGCCAGAGCCATTTAGGCCGGCCGCCAGGTGGGTCCTCCCTGCCATCCTCTCCTTTCTATGGCGGTTTACCACCGACATTGAGGTTGTATCTACACCGTTGCCAAGGTCGGTTTGATCCAAGGGCTATCATTCATCGCCAAGGCCTATATAAGAAGACCCCCGACCCCGGGGTGAAACCCTAATTCATTCTATCTCATTCTATTCATTATCTCTCGGTTGTAGAGGTGTCCCAATGTAAGGATAACTCTCTCTCGGGATTAGTGAATTAGAAGTAGATTAGAAGAAGATTAGCCATGTAATTAGAAGTAGATTAGACATGTAATTAGAACTAGATTAGATCTAACTTAGATCTAATCAAGAGTAAAGGAGAGTGGAGCTATGCTCTTGTTCTCGAGATGTCTTCGTGGTATGGTATGTCTTTGTATCTTCTCTACAAGACTTATGATTCACATATTTATCTTCTCTATTTACTTCCATGTTTTACATATATGGTTAAGTATAGTTGTTATGCTATTGCATGGGATCTCCGCTCGTATTGAGGACTCTAGTTATTCATGGTAGCTAGAGTAGTAATTTATAGTATAGACTTGGTGTCTAGGCTATAGGTTACCTGAGATTCACCCAACCCCACGGATAGTTTGTGGTAGCCCAGTGGTGGTGATGCCACGATGGTCGACGTATTCCACCACGTTCGGGTTGGTGTTTGTAGGACCGTAGTCGGAGCTTCCTAGCCCCCTTCTCATCTCTTTTCGTGGCTAGTGTTCGATGTCCCAAAGTGTTATGGTGTAATTGCTATCATAGAACCTAAGTAATAGAGAAGTACCAGGGAACCTTGATCTCTCCCTTTGACCTCTTGATTAGTTTCGTTATTCTTTGATATCTTAGGTAGGTTATTATTTTATGCTTTGATATTTACTTATCCTTTAACAATTACCCCTCACTATAGTCTAGTGGTTTGCTAAGTTAGTGGATACATGATTGTGACTTATTAGAATTCTTTAGCCAAAGCTTCCCTGTGGATATGATACTCTAGAATACTCATTCTAGGGAAAAGCTACAATGGTAGGTGTTCTCAGGCGCTTGCGAGAATCCTTCATATTCTTTTAGCACTTAACAAATGCCAACAGTGAGGGCAGCAAGGGCACTGCCACTGCCACTGCCACAACCGCTGCAACTCAGTCAGTGGCTGTTGGTGGCAAGAGGAAGAGGGCCAATTTCACTGAAGATGAGATGCTGATGATGACCAACATGAATGATGCTATCAACAATGTTGCCAATGCTATCTTTGAAAACTGGTGCTACCCTTGTTCACCCCACGACTGTACCATCTTTGTCATGGAGACCCCCGATTTCTCCACAGAGGCCCCGATTGTTGCACTCACTCACCTTCTTGAGAACAAACCCGGTGGCAACCGGTTTTGTCAACATGAGCAACACCCATAGGAGTGTCCGGGTCAGACCTATCTTGCCAAGAACTACTTTACGTAGTTCAGTCCTTGCTTGGCAAGGTGACGGATGAGGGGTTGCTTGATGAGATGGTATAAGATCTCCACTTCCCTCTCGAACTCGTCTTCTTTTGAATTTGGCTAGACATTGTGCATGGTAGATGGTCGACCAAAGACTCGTCCTTTTGGATATAGTTTGTGGGAAGGTGGCTAACTATAGCTAGTATATTTTGGCTCACCGTGTGGGATGAACTCTATTTGGCACAAATGTGGTATTGTAATATTGCAAGCCCTCGTTGGCTTTGCCGTTGAACTTTATTGAACCGCTTATGGTTGTTGAGGCATTTCTATTTTCTCGCCAATGATGACATGTTTGTTTTCTTATATGGATATGATGATATTTCTGTTTTCCTCCTAGCCTATGATGAATGCAATGCCAAAATTATATGATCTCCCACTTGTTGAGGAACCGGGCATATGCACTTATTATTCATGATCGTCATCGAGACATGGTGACGTCCATGCCCAATGCAATCAAGTTATCATCCAAAGATGACTTGATGGTCGGTTGGACGTCGCCCATGCCTTCATGGCCTTCATGATTATTGTTACCGAGTGGGAGAGATGGCTAGTTTGTGATCCTTATGCTCCAAGTGGGAGAGATGTTTATGGAACTGGGCAATGCAATCCGAGGCAACTCATTTCATTCGAACTTATTATACTACTATGCTTAACCCTTCTATTTTACAACTCAATGTTGTTCTTTTGAATTGGCCTATGATGATTCTTAATGGCAGGTAGTGGCTTGTGAGGTAATGTGGACTTGTTTCATGTTGTTCATCGAATCATCCAGGACCTTACATGCCTCGGTTCATCTTTGGTTGAGGTTGTAAGGTCCTTGATGATTTCATGGGCCCCATGTGTTCTATGTTTAGTTGGTATGCTCCAAGCCAAAAAAATGTGATAATCTGCCATTTATCTAAGGCCATTATGATGAAATTTGCATTTGTGTTGAACTGAAAAAGTTTGAACAAAAAACCTGTGTTCATGGTGGGGTTGGGCACGGATGCAATCAAACACCATCTCAAGGTGGTGCTTGATGGCGGTTGGGGTTGGGCCAGTAGGAGGCCAGGGTGAATCAAACACCAAAAAGCAAAAAAACAGGCTCCTGGGGGCCAAATGCATCAAACAACGGGTTTGGCCCGTGGGAGCCGGGCCAAGGCTGGCCTGGGCCTGGCTCGCAGGCCTAGCCGCCCAGGGCCACGATATCAAACACGCCCCAAGTATCCAGCCCAAAGATAGCAGCCATGCCTTCCACTCCTCCCAGCGCTAGCGCGCGCCTTCCCTGCCCCCTTCTTCCCGCTCATATGTGCCAGGCGTGGGCGCCGCCGCCATTGCCGACCGGGGCGAGCTAGATGCCGCCAGTGCTCCTGCCCTTCTGTTCAATCACGAGCCCCGCTCGGTGGGCTGCGGCGACCACGTCAACCCCGTTGGTGGTGGCGGATCCACGACCACAACCGTGTGGGAGGATCGAGTGGCGGCTGAAGGAGATGGCACCGCAGCTTTTTGAAACATAGAGCTAACGACCACGGCGTCGCGCGAGGAAGGATACATTTCCCACTAGGATTCTTTCCAAGAAGTCTCACCTCATGTTACAATTCCTGCGAAATTCCTTTGAAATGAGCCATAGGATTGCAATTCTCTGGAATCTTTCCTTTCTTTTTCCTGTGAACCAAAGGGAAGCTCAAGAAAGATTCCTTAGAAAGCTGAATCCTTTACTTTTCCTATGTTTCACCCTTGATCCAAAGGGAGACTTAATCTCGTACAATAAGAGTGTCATTGGTTGCTTGATTGAATTGGATGGGGCACGTAGTGTTTGGTTGAAGGATTGTGTTTACATCCAAAAATGTACCATATGATTTTGGGTAACTTTTAGTAACTTGGATATGTTAAAAGAAGCCATGGATATGTTTAGAGTTCAACAATAAGG
Source organism: Hyparrhenia diplandra (assembly GCA_015847255.1). Lineage (NCBI taxonomy): Eukaryota > Viridiplantae > Streptophyta > Magnoliopsida > Poales > Poaceae > Hyparrhenia > Hyparrhenia diplandra. The sequence continues at coordinate 15,728 of JADLZK010010182.1, forward strand.
CCAAAAATCAAGAGATTCGACGGGGAAGGAGCCGCGAGAATGATGCGCCGGACGCCAAAGCCGGGCGGCGTATCCGGCGGTGCCTCTAGATTGCGGACCATTACGGACCGCGTCCAAAGGGCACCGTGACGCTACCTTCTTGGCGTCCGGCGCTGGAGTCCGGTGGCATCCTCGGCCAGAGCAGCCTCCGACGGACGCGTCCGAAGACGCGTCGGTCGTGACCCGGTCGATTGGCGGAGCCGGGGATAAAAATTTAGCTATGGCAAACTAATTACTATTGATTTATAACAAACGCATACATGCTAATAAACATAGATATATATGTATATATAAGTTCACTAGAGACAATTTGGAAGTCATAATTATTTGAAAATACCAAAAGCGGTGGTATGTGGACAATTGAATAAACATAGTATGTGGACAATTGAATAAACATACCGTGCAAGCACTAAGTGCGGCGAGGTGGATGTGGCCTAGAAAGATTCATCCTTCGATGTTTCAAGGCTTGAAAGCACTTCATGATTTTATCATTATCAAGTCTTTTAAATATCTCCTTCTCGATGTAGCATATCATTAAATGATTGAGCCAATCATTGTCCATCTTATTGCGATGCTCGGTCTTGATAATTTTCATAACCGAAAAGGCTCTTTCCACAAATGTTGTTGCCACTGGAAGGAGCAGTGCAAGCTCAATTAGACGATAGACCAACTGAAATATCTCATGCATTTTAGTTTCAACCATCTTCACCGCCAAACTCCCAAAATCATTGCAATAAAAGCAAAATGCAGCATCCTTCGCCACACTATACTCTAACCAATCATTCTTGGTAAACCATGATTCCAAAAAACATCTATTGTCCTTTGTGTGGGGAAAAGTATGGCCTTTAAGTTGTGTTGGACCCCTCAACAAATAAGCTCTCTTAACTTGATCTCTAATGTTAGGATGAAATCTTTCAATTGGAATACGAAGTCTGGATCGAAATTATATGATCCTGGCTAAACTCTTCGATAACATTACCTTCTTCTGTTGCAAATCGATGGATTGTTGCAAATCTTGTGTTTGCGGGGCTTGTTCAATTTGTGCTTCTTGTACCGGTGCTTCTATTTCATTACCATCCAGATTGTTGCCATCTCCTTCTTCAGCAGCAACATTCGACTTGGACTGTTCTTGCCCAGAGATAGGGCTAAAATAATTCTTGATGCTTACAACTAACAAGTATTAGACAAAGCACATAGATCAATTAATAATTGTGCAAACATAGATTAATTAATCGATCACTCATTATTTGAACAAATTTTCTCAATTTCTCACCTTTGTTTTTTTCCCAACTCCACTTGCATCTGTAGTAGACCGTCGTCGACGGTTTACAACATGGTCTTGGGGAGGAGGATTCGATGAAGATCGATCGGGCGGGAGGGAGGCCATACTCAATTCGCCGATCGCCGGCGGCGGCGGCGATTTAACCGACGAAGAGGGCGGGAGGGAGGCGGCGCCCAATTGCTAGAACGAACGAGCGCACGCGACCGTCCGGTCGATTGGTCTTTTGCGATTCTGGCGTGTCGTTCCATCTCCTATCGTACTAGTCAATTGGGCCGCCCACTAGGACATCCATCCATCGTAGTATACTAGTCCTGGCCTCGTACGCTGTTGCCTGCTAGTTGACGACTGTTGACGGTCATTAACTACATATTTTATACCGTCAACATTAGTATAAAACCACCAAAACACAATAGTAATAGGGCTTTGAGCTAACCATTTCCACAAGTTTTGGTACTTCACTTGTTTTGCAGGACAATGTTGGAAACATATACATTTTGGGCCAAAAGCAAAGGAAAATGTATAAAGAATAACAAGCCCCTAAATGGACATAAGCAAAGCAAGGAGAAGAGAGGAGAAATGCCCATAAACATGAATATTAACATCTATACATAAGCCCAAGAAGTGGAAACCCAAATCCAACATGAAATGACATTGGGCCACATGACATGGGTTTAGTATTTCGGGCATAACATTTTCATACGGACTCCGTTTTTGGTGTACCACCTGCCAAAACGGAGCTAACAACGAAACCGACGTGCTCACAAAATTTCAGCCCAAACGGCCCAGATCTTGGTGCGCCTACACCTTAGGGTGTGGCCGCACCCCTGAGGCTGCCAATCGGGCCCACCTTTCTTGTGACGGTTGCACTCATCCAGGGAACGTCGGTGGTGGCATGGACTAGGTGCAATGAACCTAGGAACTGCCTATTCCTGGTCGGTTTGGTCATTATGGGGGGAGGTGGCACATTTCCAAAGACCCCCCTCTCTCCAAGCTATAAAAGGAGGCTCTCTCCTCCTCCATGGAAACACCAATTCCATACACAACACAAAGGAGAGCCACAATGTAATAGAGAGGAGTTCTTGTTCTTCATCCTCCTCTTAGTTCTAATGGAGAGTGAGAGAGGGAAAGCTAGAAGGATACTTTGCTCCTTCTACTCGGAGTTGTCGGAGTACCCTCGGTGGTCCGCGGTTCCTAGGAGGTCGGAGTGCTTGGGAGTTGTCGGCACCCGCCACGCTTAGGTACCTCTACAACTTCCTTACACTTTGGTAAGAAAGTTCGTGTTCATCTTTCGGCTTATTGTTCTTCAAGTATATTATGTTAAGTTGTTACAATCATGTGGGATCGGTAGATTGTCTCGTAAGAGCGTTTGTTCTTGGTGAAGGAACTCTTTGACCGGGAACCTTGATCGACATCAAGAGTCTGTGATCAATAGTGCAAACGTGGTGTTTGGACTAGCGTTCACCTACCTTTTGCGAAGCACCCCACGGTCGTGAGGGTAGGCGGCGGTCGTGACAGCCTTGTCCGTCCCCTTGTAATCCCTCCACGTTCGGGTGTGACGTAGAGCTAATGGCGGACTCTACCCGGTATTGGGCGAGGGCGGTGCCCGGCAAGTAAGGAGATAACAACCCTAGAAATCCCCGCGAAAACCCGAGCCCATAAAGATACCTCACTACCCATAGTTATCCTTAGGGCGGCTCTATTTAGAGATTAGTGCGCAAACGTTCCCTGTGGAAAATACGATACCCTGAATACTTCCGGGTGAAAGCTACAACGACAGTTCCGTACGCTTGCGGATTCTTCTGCATACGTTAAAGAACGTCAACAACGACTCGTATGTGTATTGCTCTGCCATCGTTTGCTCAAAAAAAAAAGAATTGTTGTGCCGTCGGCACCTCTGGCGGCCGCCAGGGCTTGCCAGAGTGGTGGCTCCGCCACTGGACCCAGTGCGTCCGGCGCCCTCGACACTGGTGTCCGGCGCTATATCGAGTTGTGCCTATTCCGAACCGATCTCGTTTCTATTCGGTTTTTGGAAAGGCTTGATGATTGGAAACATATCTAATGCGATTTCCTAAGGGGATAAGACCACCCTCTTCTATATAATAAGAGGCTAATGGCTGATTTGATCTCATCTACATCCAATCGATCAAGATCAATCTACCAACTCCTCAAACCCTAATTTTCTCCTCTCAACCCCTTTATTTTGCTGCTCGGCGGCGTTCTCCACACTAGTACACGAATGACATACAATACCGGTTCGTAACCCCCTTTAGTCCCGGTATCCCAATTGGGATTCCCCATCCGGGACTAAAGGTCCTGCCTTTAGTCCCGGTTTGGGCAACCAGGATTAAAGGGGAACTTCTTGTCCCGGTTCATAATACGAACCGAGACTAAATGATTTGCATGCCAGACCTCCATATCCATATTTTTGTTTTGATTTTAATTTCCAATATTTGTTTTTCTTATTTTAGTTCTTTGTTTCTTTGAAATTACAAAGTTTACACCGCCAGTTCATGAGGTAGCTACACAAATAATGGTATATATAAGAAAGTCATTACACACAAGACATGTCCACCTCCAAAGTCATTAATCCAAACAAAGTCATTACAAATAAGTTTTAAACAACTAAGAACAGTTTTATTACAACTAATAACTACAACACTAACTCAAACTCCTAAAACTTCATGACGTCGTACCACGTACTCCGAGAAGTGTACGTCATTGATTTCATACAAGCGAACACAACTGATGTAGTTCAAGGTATTCATTAGTGCACTCTTCTTGGCTTCACAAATCTGTTCACAAGGTCTACTCACTATAATGAGCAGTGGTCCAGAAGTTCCTTTAATCACCACAATTTTTTCTTGGACTCCCTCTCGTAGTGAGAACAGTTTCATCATATTGCCATGTAAAACCACCCAATTGATAAAGGGCTTGGTTTAGAATGGCTTCATAACTACAACCTGCGTATGTTAAGTTATGTGCCACACTCTACAGTGTTGAAAAAAGTGGCGTAAATAGATAAACATATAAATGAATCAAAATTTGGACGATATAAGTCATGAAACTAACCACTCATTTATGTTGTTCACATAAATAGATTCACAAAATGTACCAACATCATGGTGAAGGCCCACTTCCAAAGCACTGATTCTAGTGGAGGAGTATGTTTGAATATTGTACCCAATCCTATCAAGTGCCTTCAGACATTCTTACACATCACATTTTTGTGCGCTAATAAGGTGAAATTGGCCACTGCCCATTCGTGAGATGTATAGGATTTGATCTTGTTGGTTACCAGCCCTAGATAGAATGGAGAAACCAATTCTACACTGGAAATGACCATTCTCGAAAGGGATTATATATGCCAACTTGAATCTACTGCACCCCAAAATGTCGAAGTGTCTCTCTCAACCATGGTATAGGTTGAATTGTCTACATTTAACAAGTATATATCAGAACAAAAATATGCTTGGATATCAGTACAAAATGTTGAAGTATCTCTGTAAACTATGATATATATAGTTATTTCTTACTATGCTTGGGTATGGGAAGTTTGCCCTTGGCAATGTTGGTTCGAAGCCCAACTCAATTGCATAGTTAGCTGGCACATCTGGTGTAGGTAGGTTTGCAGCCATCTTAACATAGAAAGCAATTTAAACCTTATGAACAATGAGTTCAAATAAATAAGAAAGGAAGCATCATGTAAAACAAAAAAAGACTATATAGTTTCAGTCCATACATACATGAGCATATTGTTGATAAGGTCATTTCAGTTCATACACACAGTTCATACATACAGTTCATACATACAAAAAACCAATATAGTTTTAGTCCATACACACAGAACAGGCTAACCAAAAAACTATAGTTTTAGATTTTAGAATTTAAATCTACATTTAGAGCCTACATTAGATTAAAGCGTAATGAGAAGACGTGCTGCGCAGACGGCGACGGCGGTGGCGCGGCGGAAACGAGGTGGGCGATGGGGGTGGCGCGGAGGGCGGCGACAGCGCGGAGGGGCGGCGATGACGCGGAGGACGATGACGGCGCGGAGGGCGGCGATCGCAAGCAGAGTACGATGACGACGCGAGGACGACGGCGGCGCTGGAGGGCGCGGAGGACGACGGCGGCGGCGGCGGCGGTGAGGCGGAGGGACGACAGCGTGTCAATGAAGGAGAGGACGACGGCAGCGGCATGGGTGGAGATTTGGATGTCGATGAGGTCAAAGTATATGTTGTTGACACCTGTTATAGCATAATTTTATAAGTCAATTAACATGAAATAAGGGCTCAAGTCAAAGACTAACATAAGTCTAGGGGTCTAACTAATATATTTCCACGAGTTTTGGTATTCTGTGACTTTCCAGGGACTTGACAGATAATTGCAGAGAAGAATGGAGAAAGTTCCAGAATATACAAGACATATGATGACAAGACTTGACCGTGAAGTAACTCAACCCGACAAGTGGACTAAAACATTCTAGAAGATACCAGAGGACACCAGAACAAACGGGAAGATGAGGTGGCACTCCACCCTGGCGGCCGCCAGTGCCATGTAGGCCGGCCGCCAGGTGGGGTCGGCCTGTCAGCCTCAGCTTTCTAGGTCGGTTTACTACCGACCTTGAGGTTGCATCTACACCGTTATTGAAGGTCGGTTTGATCCAAGGGTTCACGTTCATCGCCAAGTCCTATATAAGAAGACCAGCTGACCCCAGGGCAAAACCCTAATTCATACTAAGTCATTATCAATTCATTATTATCAAGTCCAACCAAGTCTAGACCTAAGCCCTAGTTCATACTAGAAGTAGTTAGCTATCTAGCTAGTTCTAGTTGAAGATCAAGTTCATCTTGAGTTCCTGATAGTCAAGAAGTAGCAAGGATCATCGTTCTTGAGATTTCTCTCTTGTATTCGATCTGTAAGTACTATTATATTCAGAATACAATTGTTATGGCTTTGATCTATATAATGATTATATTCTTATTGATATGTGTTTATGCATGCTATGATTATATGTTTAGTTTAGTGAGTTTGTCTTATATCTTATGCATGGAATTGTATAGCATCCACGTAGATGATCACTATGTGGGTGATAAGCAATGTGTAAACGTGGTGTTTATACAACGTTTATCTGTAATTACACCCTACATTCCGGGCCGTGTGGTAGATCGCGGGAGTGACAGTCCTGTTGAGTCCTTTGTAATCCACCCTCCGAATGATAGGACTAGTCGAGCTATAATTACGGTAATGATCAAGTTTTATCCTTGGTTGTTATTGGTAATGCTTGCCATGTGTAGATGTAATCCACTCTTGCCATGATAGCTAGATGTATTGCACTAATTGTAGTATTCATTGACATATATGATTAGGAGTATCTTAGGAATATTCATTCTATTCTTTCTATAACATGCTAATAGCTCGTATGATACTAGTGGCATATGATGATCTTAGACTTGGGTATTTATCATTTATTCAATTATCTTTATCTTATGACTTATCCTGTTGAGTAATGTTAGATGCATATGGCTACTCTGCATTATACTACTTGTAAGTGGATCTCATAAGTAAATCACTTCCTAAATCATTAGATATTCCTTTTCTCTCTTCTTTCCATAGACTTACACTAGTACCTAAAAGCTTTTTTTGTGGCGGGCAAAAAAAATTTCTTGGCGGGCACGCGCCCGCCCGCAAGCAAAGGTCACGGTTAATGGTAGCTTTTGCGTGACGGGCATAAACGCCCGCCACAAAGCAACTGAATTAAAAAAAAAAACCCGATAGGCCATCGAGCCCGCCGGCCCGATAGCCCAGCCCGGCCCGCCGCCCGGGATGCCAAATCCGCCGCCGCCGGGATGGGGGCCGCCGCCGAGAGGCGGGATCCGCCGCCGGGAGGCCGAGGCGGGATCCGCGCGCGGAGAAGTCGCCACCCGGCCGGAGAGCGCGCGCCACCGCCGGAGAACCCGCCACCCGCGAATCCACCGCGAGGATTCGGATCCCGTGGCCCGGATCCGCCGCCGTGGACCTCGCCGCTGCCATCCCAAAAGCGCCGCGCAGCTTCGCTAACGCCGAGCCGGACGGCAAGCGCCGCACGGATCCGCCGCGGATCGAGGCCGGCGAGAGGGCGGCCTCGGCGCTCGGCTGCACCGGATCCACCGGGCTCGCGCTCGAGCACCGTATCGCCGTGACCATCGGATTCGCCGCGGCGAGGGAGAGGGCCGCCGCCATCCCCAGCGCCCGTTGGGCGGATCGGATGCCGGATCGATGTCGCCGCCGGCCAATCGCTTCGGCGGATCCGGTGCCCCCAGCGCCGCCCTCCACCGGATCGGGCGGATCCGGCGTCCCCGCACCGCCTTCCACCCGATCGGGCGGATCCGGCGTCCCCGCGCCGCCCCTCCACCGCCGGCGGGGTTGTGCTGCTTTCGGAGGGAACCCGCCGCCGGGACATGCTCGGGAAGGAGGCGGTGGGCTGCTGTGGCGTGTGGAGGAGAGAGAGAGGGATGGAGTGAGAAGAGGAGAGGCCAAGTGATTCGGAATTTGGGTGGATTGGCCAAGTGAAACCCTAAGTCCGGTTTATATTGGTCACTACTTGGTTGGACCTTTGGCCGGGCTGTTGGGCCTCTCCCTTTTCCGTGGCGGGCCTTTTAAGATGCCCGTCACGGGGAAAGATTTTTGTGTGGCGGGCACCTTAACACGCCCGTCACGCAAAATACTTTATTTTGCGTGGCGGGCGTGTTAAGGTGCCCGCCACGCAAAAAATCTTTCCCGTGACGCAAAAACGCCGCCACGTAAAAAAAGCCGGGCGTGGCGGGGTATTTTCCGTGACGGGCAAAAAAAGTGCCCGCCACGGAAAAGATTTTGCAAGTGCTCGCAAAATCATTTCGTTACTAGTGTTACCTTCCCCGTGGTAAAATATAAATATGATACCCGGATTACTCCCGGTGAAGTGCTACGATGGTATTTCTATTTGTGCGCTTGCGAGATATCATGTTCATTCTTTTATCAAGGCCAATCAACAAATACGATACCGCATTTCTTTGGCGTTTTTGCTAGGGTGATGAGACTAGTGTATAGGTAATGCCTAGAAATGAGTGGTATACCTTGAGTACATATCCTGGTGAGATTAACTCCACTATGGATAATGATGCTAAGTTTACATCCCACTACTAACACCGCCTAACTTCGCTTTATTGGATCATGAGGTTAATCCCATATCCAAGTTAACATGATTAGATAGATATCCCATATATATTTCTTTTCGCCTTCCTAATGTGGATCGTGTAAGAAATATCAACATATGTCTATTGCTTTTGTCCCGGGTTGCAATACAACCCGGGACTAGAAACCCTTTAGTCCCGGGTTGAGAGACAAGCCGGGAGTAAGCTAAAATTTTGGCGCGCTCCCCCGAACCCTCCTATTTTTCTTACGTTTCCCGGACTATGTATTTTTATTTTCTTTTCATTTTTATTTGACATCATTTCGTACACCCCAAAAAATAGAGGTTTTGGTTTCTAAAAATCAGAACAAAGACTTTTAAAAATAGAAACACTTTGATGTAAATAAAATATCATTTATGATAAGCGCACAATAAATTACATATACATCGTAACAAAGAGTTCAAAAAATTACATATATGATAACGAAGACCTTTATAAAATAGGTCAATGTTATCATCAAAGTGTACGAACACATTAAAAATAAACCACCTCAGTAGAACTCTTGTAGCATCTAACTACAAAAGTTACCGAGGCAACCACGTAACGAGAGTCACTTGTAGAGAGGAGTTGGTCGACCGCCACACCGAGGAGTTCCCGCTAGTGCGGTTCGAATTATCTCCAAAGAAGTTCATTAGTTCTTTTCGCCTAAAAACAACCTTGGTTCTTCTAAGAAGTTCATTAGTTCTTTTTAGAAGTTCATTAATAAACTTCTTTGGAGTTTTTGGCGTGACTCTATCTTCAGTCAAACTCTTCTAGCATCTTTTGTGTGCACCACTTTGGTGAACTACAATGCGTAATGATATTTGTACGTGTAGGGCTTTTGTCCCTGAGTGGCCATATCTCGTATACATAAAAGATTGACAAATATAATAAATAAAAATAAAAAGCATATATGATAACAAATATATATATATATATATAATATATATATATATATATATATATATATATATATATATATATATATATATATATTAAACATAATACATATATATATATATAATAAATTAAACATAAATGATAATAGAAATACATATATGATAATGAAGACCTTTATAACATAGGTCAATGTTATCATCAATGTGTACAAACACATTAAAATAAACCACCTCGGTAGATCTCTTGTAGCATCTAGCTACAAAGAAAAATTACCGAGGAGGTCAATTTGAGCGCCACCGAAGGCTATGACATCATCTACCGGAGGCTACAACACTGTCTTCAGGGGTTATGGCACTATATATATATATTGATGTCACTGCCATTGCAGTCTTCACGGCCACCAGTGCCCAACAGTGGAGAATAAAGCTGCAGGATCCACATCCACATCCACTTGGAGGATGCCATGCCTCTTGTGAAATGTAAATCCACAGTCTACGTACACTCCACAGCCTATAGCACCGGATGGCTCTACCAATCTAATGGCTTTTCTAACCTTCAGTGTTGCTCTATAATCAGTAGAACTCTTCTAGCATCTATTGTGTGCACATTTTGGTGGACTACGACACATAACCATATCTACACATGGAGGGCTTTCTCCCAAACAGAGGTCATATCTATGTGTACAAAACATTGGCAAACATAAAAAATGTGTCAAAATATATTACAACCATCATATTTAATGTGTCTAGATAATGTGTAAAGTTACATACATGAATACTAAATGATGTATAATAAACAAAAAAACACCATGGAATCTACCACAAATTTATATGTCTATGAATAGAATATGGAATGATCTATGCATCTAGCATTGAAAGATTGGAAGATGTATTAGCAAACCTTCACAATATGTAGATGGAAGCTCACTGCCTTGAGCAAGAACTCTTATGTCCCTCACCGATGAACACACGCGAGCAGCAACGAGTAATAATTGAGCCGTGTTTGGCCGGTGGGGGGAGGGAATTCGGGATACATATAGGGCAAACTTTCAATCCTGGTTGGTATTTACAACCGGTACTAAATGATGGAGCACTAGTTCCGCGTTCATCCACAACCCGGGACAAACAATCCTAGTCCCGGTTTGAAACAACAACCGGGATTAAAATTAGGGAATATATCTAGTGCAAACCAACATTTGGTGCAAACCTGTGCAAACCACGGTAAAAAAGTCGTCTAAATTTACTAAAACATTTACACATGTAGATGATATGATGATAAACAACCTTGTAAAATATCTTATCCAAACTCAACTTCGTTTGGGAGATACAAAAATAACAAATTTCTCACAAATCATGTGGACAACTTTGTGCTTAAAATTTCTTATTTTTATATCTCACAAACAAAGTCGATTTTGGACAAGATATTTTACAAAGTTGTGTATCATTATATTATCTACATGTGTGATTTTTTTTGGTGAATTTAGACGACTTTTTTTGTCGTGGTTTGCACTGAAAAATGTTGGTTTCCACTAGATATGTTCCCTTAAAATTATACCACTAATTCCGGTTCAAACCACCCACTAGGACTAAAGGTCCCTACTCTGAAAAGCCTGCTTCATTATCTGTTGGGCAGGACTGGTGCAAGGGATTTTAGTCCCGGTTGGAGATATCAACCGGGACTAGTTCCTTCTTTAGTCCCGGGCCCAAAAATGGTCGAGACTAAAGCTATTGGATGGAAAGTCTATTCTCTTCTAGTGCCACGAATTTCGTCGGCATCCTAGGCAGCCTTGCTGGTCCTAGGAGATCCCTTACGTGCGTTCTCTGGATGGATCTTTTCGGAGGGCGTCCTAAGGTTGTTCCAGCAGAAACCGAGCTCCACATCAGCCTTTTTGATCTCTATGGCTGATTACGCTGCGGTTCTTGCTGCGTTTGCAGGTTGTGGGCAACCTCGAGGGCGTCCAAGACGCACTGGTGTGTTGAGGTGGTCATCGATTCACGTCAACATACTTTTTAGCAACTCTGCTGCGGAAAACAAGACGTAAGTTACGTTTTGATCTTGATTCCAGCACCATGTCTAACCAGAGTGACGCAAGCAAGAAGTCTGAGGTGCACAATAGCAACATCGTACACCCTGCTTCTGTCGACGAGCTTCCCAATGAGCTGAAGGCCAAGCTACAAGAGAAGATGGAGGTCGTCACACGCGTTCCTCGACAGCTGCGTCAAGGATCATCATGATCGGGTCGAGCTATACAAGGAACCGATCTTCGATGACATACTAGCTGCCACCACTTCAGAAATTGAGGTAATAGACAAACCTAAATACGATGATTCTTACCCTCAACATGCTGATTATGCTGCTATGCTTGAAGTCCATAAGAAAACCATAGTTTCCAAATTTAGTTTTGTTGTTGGTATGATTATAGCTAGATTTGACAAATTAGAAGGTAAAACGCTTAGGATAGAGGAAATAGATGATGATCAATATGAATTTGGCATGCCTTCTAATTTTTATGAGAATCAAGCATGGTACACGGCTGCTAACAAAGGAAAATCGATCCAATCGGCTCCTCTGGGAACCGATAAAACTAATTCTACAAGCAAGGGGACAACAGCCAATGCTAAACAAATTGTCACCTTTTCTGGCACTACATCCGATCGTGCCCAACGAACTGATAATAGGAAACAAAGTACTAGAAGTTTGGGGGTCACAACATATTACCTAATCCACTGAAATCACCTAGTATTATTCCTATCATGAACAATGAACCTACAGCTCCTAATCCTCCCTCTACCGATATGACCGATGCGCTTAATCGGTTGAAGGAAGATTTGAGTAAATCATTATAGGAAAGCCTAGGGGTGCAATTGAAAACTTCTAGAGGTACCTACAATAAGCCATATCCTCCACACTTTGACTACATGAGGAACTGACCAGGGTGGAAGGTACCTGATTTCCACAAATTTAGTGGTAATGATAATAAGTCTACCATGGAATATGTTAGTATGTATCTTGCTCGAGAGGGTTGTGCTTTTGATTACATGAAATGTCGTAATTTTCCTTTATCTCTTACCGGCACAACTTTTTCCTGGTTTACATCTTTACGTGCATGTACCTTTCATTCTTGGGCTCAATTAGAAGAAAAATTTCATAATCATGTTTATGATGGGGTCCAAGAAACTAGACTTCCTCATTTCACATCGGTTAGACAAGGGCATAGTGAGTCTATGCTTGAGTTCTTTAGGCGTTGCAAAAAAATTAAAAACCAATGTTTTCATTTGATGATTTCTGAACGTGATCTTGTGGACATATGCTTTAATGGTTTGCATTATAAGATTAAAGATAAACTTGAGAATATTAAGTTCACTAGCTTGCCTTACTTGATCAAGAGAGCCGTTTCAATTGAATCGCGCTTGAAAGATTCTCAAAATAGTAATTATAAATCTCATCGTTCGAATGTGCATGCTCTTGATGATTATTCTTCATCGAATTATGAGAATAAAGAGGCAATGACTGCTGAAATTCGGTGGCCAGCCAAGAACAAACAAGTAACTTGCCCTTCTCTCAAGCTGATTCACAAAAATCGAAATGGGGAAGTAAAGTTTACTTTTGATGTGTCTAAATGTGACCGTATTTTTGATGAATTGTTAAAAATCAGGTGCATTAAGATTAATTATGTTTTGCCTTCTGCAGATGAACTTAAAAAGCGAGCTTATTGCATGTACCATAATTCTTATTCTCATGCGACTAATGATTGCAATATTTTTCGTTGGCAGGTCCAATCGGCTCTTAATGAGGGATGATTGGGTCTTACCGATATGCAGCTCGACAAGAATCCTTTTCCCGCACACATTTGAACGTGGTTGAAGCCGGGACACCTGCCATTCTGATCCGCCCAGAGCAAGCCGCTAATGCTCAAGGGAAGAACGTGATCATCGGTGAGCCATGACCCATACCGAATACTTCCAATAATTTGGGACGACAAGTGTTAGCGGAAAAGAATGATGAAGGCAAGACAAAGCTTACTATTGTTGCAGGTTTGGTGCAAGCGTTATGACGACAAGCGTCGTTGGACGGCCGAGCGGCGCTGACCAGGCTAGCCAGGACGATCAGCCCAGATGACCAAGCCGGTCACCTTGACCAGCCAAGCCGACCCCAGGGGTCGGCCAGGCTAGCTCTCCAACAGCCAAGGCAGCTGAACCGACTGCTTCAGTTGGGTTAGCTAGCCCAGGTGGTTCCATCGGCTCTTCATCCTCCAGAGTGCATGTGCTAAAGTCATTCATTCCACAGAATCTGGAGGTGGGATTTTGGAATAACAATGAGCCAAAGGTGAAGAAGAAAGTCACAAAGCCTCGGTGCACATTTGATCGACTTTTGGCAAAGTATAAGAAACAAAAGACCGATTCTGTGAATCAGCCAGCAAAAAAGAGAGAGTCTACGCCTCCTAAGCATGATGAAGCTAAAGATAAACAATTGGCTATGATGACTCCACCGTATTTGTCTTCTATTACGCAAGTAGCTCGACCATGGGTGTCTCGTTGGGGGCCACCACTTCCACCAGTGGCACCACCTCCTCAATGTGGACCGAAGGGAGTCTTCGTGCCTTATCCTTCAGCTCCCATGTTGGGGAGAGGTGTTGGTCCTATGGTCAAGTTGTCCGTCTTTAGTCGATTGGGTTCACAATCGAGCTCTAGCGGTGTGGAGAAGAAAGAAGAGCTCATGTTCTGAATCCTCACACTCGAGCAATCAGGGAAGGCGCCTGTGCAGCAGGTGTACGTCCCTAAAAAGGTAGAAGTGGTCATGAAGCCCGCTCCGGTTGTCACTCCTCCACCATCCATCATTATCGGCTCAATGATGACACCCATAAATGACGTCAACAAGCTGATTGTGATTGGAGGGAAAGATTCAACAGGTAACAAAGATCAAGTAATGGAGGAGGTTGTTGAAGCCCAAGACAAGAGGAAGAGGCCTGTGGATCCTTGTTATGCTCAACCGAAGTGGTGTCCGACTGGGATTGACAAGACTCAGAAAAGGAAGCTTCAGCGAGCACAGCAAAAGATGCTAAAGCGTATGGCTGCTACTCAGAGGTCGGGACCTATTTTGCCGGAACTTATCCAAAAAAATCAAGCAGAAAGAAGCTGAGCTCATTGGTGGTGCGCAGAAATTGGCTCAACCGATAAGCCGGTTGCACAAAGGGGGCGGCCGAGCCGGCCTTGGAGGCGACTAAGCCGGCTCAGCCTGGGCATTCGGTAAAAACCGAAAATTCGGTTCAGTTCGGTTTGGTAAAAAAAAACATAGTTTGGTCTATAGAAAACCAAAGCCGATCGGTTTTATCAAAATCCCAGAATATGACCAAATTGGTTTCGGTTTTAAAATTCAATTTTTCGGTTTTCACCGAAAAAGCCGATGTGACCAAAATCGCCTGTCAGAGCGGCGCCGCTCCCGCTCGCCAGTGCTCGCGCGGCTTAGCGGCGCCGGTGGGTGGCGTGAGATCGAGGGCGATGAGGGGAGCGGCGGCGGATCCTGAGACCCGATGAGGACCGCGTGAAGGTCATCGTCGCTTTTCGCACCCTTCGCCCGCGAGAAGGCGAAGGCGGTGAGGATGTCCGAGGCCTGCGACTTGCTTGCTCGCTCGCGCTGCCTCTCAGCCATGGGCACCGCACCCTCGCGCCGCCGCACCCGCAGCCGCGGGCTACTCGCCTTCAAGCCGCTTAAATGTCGCCGCCGCCGCTCTAGCCTAGGTGTCAGGTTAGGGTTAGGGTTGAATTGGAATTGGGGATGGGAGACCAGAGACTGGGTGGGGTGAGTGAGTCTTGCCTGGACGTGTGGAAGAGGTCTTGGTGGGCTGGGCCGCTGGGTGGCTCTCTTCTCCCTACCCTCTGTGCTGCGAACAAATTCGGTTGGTCGGTTGTTCGGTTGGGTGTGGCGTAGGAACCGAGCCGAACACTGAACTCCCCAAAACTGAAAACCGAAGCCGAACCTGATTTCAGTTCGTTTTCGGTTCGGTATTCGTTTTTCGGTGAAAATGTGCCCATGCTGAAAGCCGGCTCAGACGGACCTCTTGCAGCTTCTGGCCGATGGACCAGTATATGAAACGTTCTTATAGCCTGAAGACCATGCTTGCATTTGTCTCCATGGCATATAGAGAACAAACAAAAGGGAGGGTTGATGATGCAACTATCATCGACATCGAATGCATTCCGAATCCGACAAATTTCAGTTAGCACCATTTGGTGGGAAGCCACAAGTTGCAGCTCAGATGACTCTGTTCAGTCGCATTCTTTGGTGCAGACACATAAAGACCTGAAGATGAGGATGAGGAAGCCACAGTTCCCCTGTGACGCCCTCACGGATACAGTGCTTGTTACATGTTTAACACGAGCAGTCCGGTATGTATCCTTTAGCCACTCGTCGCACACCTCCTTATTCCCACAGCCTGCAATAGAGCAAAAATATTAAAACAAAAAAACTTATCATCAAGAGTTACAACTTATTAATTTCATTTTCCCTAAGAAAGAATCACAATTATTCTATTTTTTGGACAATTAATCTTGCTCTATGACAATGACATGTAAAGCCTTCGTCATGCTCTATTTTTTTTTTTAAAGTGTGCCCATTGACACGTATTGCATTAAGGGAAAATAGAGTTTTACACGTCACACACTTTAGCCAAAACAATTGGCCGCAGTGCACAAAAGCACACAAACAAGAATCATTGGCTTAAACGGTGGAGCGGTATAGTTGAACTTAAAAGGTAAACTATTGCGCGACGAGAGAGGTGTGGGGAAAGAAGCGGCTACGGCTGCGGACAAGCTCCTTCAGGTGTCGCCCCTGCCCGGGGCCGCATCAAAGGGAAGAGCTCGTGCACACATTGTCGCTTGTCGGAAGATCCGTCCTGGCCAAGGTGTTTCCGGAACTTGGTCGCTAGCTCGGGAACTGGAGTGTCTAATGCCGCCTCGACCGGGCGTCCCTCAAGCTTGCTGAGCAAACATCAGCAGCACTATCCGTTCGGTTGTGGATCGCGCCGCTCCTGTTTCGCTGTGAGGGCGCGGCGTCTTATGGGCCAATCCTCATCGAGAGATTTTGGACGAGCGGGGGGGGCTGAGGACGGGCTCGCGTCAAGCGGTAGGATGACCGCCAACGGGAAGTCCTGGATGGAGGCAGCAGTGCGCACGGCGGCGTGCGCCCCATCGACTGGTTCCGGGGGCTAGGGAGGGATAGAGGTGGTGGGTGGCGGCGGTGTCATGCTCTATAATTTAGCTCTCTTAGTCTAAGGATGGACTTAACTGGAGCCAAGAAGAGTGTCATGAGTTGAAATATCTAGAAGAAACCTTCTAGGCATCTGCCTAATATATGAAAACTCTTCTTATAGCCTGAAGACCATGTTTTCCATTTGTCTCCATTGTAAATAGAGAACAAAGAAAAGGCAGGGCTGATGATGGGCTGATGATGCAGATATCCTCAACATGGAATGCGGTCAAGATGCTGCCAAATGGCCTATAGCATTTCAGCAAAAGCAAATCTGGACTTTTGTGAAATGCTTGATAGCACAGGGTACACAACCTGGAGGTATATTGAATGATTTAGAACTTGAGGTGAACCTGCAATTAACAGTGGCCAGGATCTAACTGAACTCTAAACTAACACTAGCTAGCCATGCATCACACCTAAATTATATGAATTTTTTGTTCCACACAACTGCCACCAGGACAGTTACAAACATTAATTGGTAAGATTAAGAGCAGTTCCACATTGTCCACCCCAATTCCATTCTTTCTGTTCCTAACCTCGTTCTGCCTGTCCTTGATTTCAGTCTTTAGGTTGTCAATGTCCACTTTATATATGTCCCATTTCAATTTAGCAAGCTGCAGCTTCAAATCAAGGTTACAAGAAAGTGCAACCACACTTTATGCTCGAGCAAGAAAAGCAGCAGCAAAGCAAGCAGAGCAGCAGAGCAGAGGAAGCCAAAATGCGCAATCCAGGAGCAAGCAAAAGCAGGGGAAAAAGACCGTGGGCCAAATTCTGTTATGGGCCAATGGGCTCTAGTGGGCTTCATACATAGAATTGATGCCAAAGGGCCATTGCTTGCCGGTTACACGAAAAAAAAATAGCAGTCATGGCATCTCGATCTCTACTTTTACCTCTGCAGCAGCGCCCAGAGTGGGCGCGCGGGCTGTGTGTGGTGAATTCCCGGCATCGATCTCTCTCGCGCTCCCCGGCGTTGTGCGCTATCGATGTGGCGGCGGCGCGGTATGGATCATCGATCAGCCACAGCGCGAGCTCGATCGATCGCCATGCATGGAGAGGAATTGCGACGGACTATATTGAGCGCGCGCGCCCCACGGCGATTTTTGCTGGCTCCATATGATCGATCTTCAATTCGTATGTTCGATGCTGGCATACCGCGCGCGGGGACGCCAATCGACGAATGTGAAAGGGTTTGCAACTTGAATACCGACATTATTGACGCCTCGCCGGTGGACTCTGATGGGTTTGCCGACACTAGCGGTTAACTTTATAGTCGCGCCAATGTACAAACTATTATCACCTGCGCGGGTTAGTCTAGCG
This sequence comes from Hyparrhenia diplandra, assembly GCA_015847255.1. Taxonomy (NCBI): domain Eukaryota; kingdom Viridiplantae; phylum Streptophyta; class Magnoliopsida; order Poales; family Poaceae; genus Hyparrhenia; species Hyparrhenia diplandra. The sequence goes on from JADLZK010010182.1 coordinate 33,701, forward strand.
GGGCCGCCAGTACAAACATGTTATTACCAGCGCAAACGTTATAAAATCCGCCCGTAAAAGTTCTGAATTAATACTGTCGACACGATAACAACGACCGCATGTGAAAACAAATGCAACACTGGCTACCACTTTACAAAACCCGCCAGTGAAAAAGCTAACACTTTACTGGCGGTCGGCGTTACAAAAAGCGCCACGGAAGAGGATCCTCTACGGGCGGATGTTTTAGCAGGGCCCACCCTTTTTCCTTTACTGGCTCTCCTAGTTCTCAGCCGCCAGTAAATATTAGGGCATGGTGTCATGGAAAATGCGTTTTCCACTAGTTATCATTCCATTCAGTTTCAATTTGCAAGCATGAAAAAGTATAGAAAAAGGTATAGGACAAAACAAGGGAAGCAAAAGACTTACGTAGGCAAGGCTATCTGATTGATGATCACTGGATGTAAATGTATTTCAGTTGCATTATTATCAATATCACAAGATAATTTGGTTGGTAAAATCTTAGGTTCGTAACGTTACTCCTTTCAGTTAAGTCAATCAGCATTTCAGTTCACAAGTTGTTGAATTCATCTAGCACAAGAAGGCTCCATAACTGTGGAAGAAAATCAAATTGGCAGGAACTAATAGAAAGAGATTCTTTTATTTTATGATCTTTGCCCTTACCCCCAAAGCAGCATAGAAAACTGATTTCAATCTCTCCAGTAGGCATCTATTCCACACCAAAGGAACACCTTAACATGTTGCGGGGGCCCATGCAATCTGCACAGTCATCTCTGTCTCCACAGATCACCACCAGAACAAAGAATCGTATGCCAAACGGATTTTTTTTTTAATTTTAACCTTTTTTTTTAAAGAAAATTTATTTTTAACCCGGGTCAAATTTATATTCCAGGAATAACCCTTTTGGCCGCGCCACAACTCGATGCGCGGGATTTGTATACTGCCGCGCCATGCATGCGCGCTGCGGCAAGGCAGCTCACGTGGCAAGTTTGCATGCGGTCCACGCTGACGTGGCTGACTCTGTCGCGCCGCAGATCATGGCGCGGCAGTGCTACGTCTTGATCTGAACACTGGTTTTCCCGGGATGCTGTGCCAAAAGGAGAGGTATGGAAGTGATTTGACCGGACTGTGCACGCGTGCAGTACACAGAGAGAGGGAGGGGATGGGACCTGTGCATGTGCAGGCGTACATCAAGAAAGAGGGAGGGGATGGGACCTGTGCATGTGCGGTAGGGGTAGGGCTATTTAGATTTGTATATATCCATCTTTGTCTTGTATAATATCTATTCAAAAATATTTGTATTTTATGCTTTCAAAAACAACTTTAGTAAAAATATGGAAGATTTTTAATTTGATTTTTATTAAATTTATTTGGGGAGAAACAAATGTTAAATATATTTTTTATAAATTGAGTTAAATTTATGGCACAAAAACCGAACCATGTTATGCAGAGGCCAGGCCACGATGTTGTGCTTTTTAGTTTATGTGACATAAATATTTGTATTGTTAATATATTTTCTATCAAAGTTGTTTCTCAAACGTAAACGACAAATATTTTGTAACGAGAAGAAGTATGTCGAGAAATGGAGTACTCTCTCCGTCTCGAGAAAAAACATGCAATTCTCGCTCTCCAGAAGTCAATATTTTCAAACTGCCGACAATTATATATTAATATATATTAATATTTATACTAAGTAATTAGTATCATCGAAAAGATTTTTAAATCTAATTTGTGTTTAGTTGGTGAAATATTTTGGGTTCGGACTCTTGTAGCACTTTTCATTTGTATTTATTAATTATTGTCCAAACATAGACCAACTAGGCTCAAAAGATTCGCCTCGCACTTTTTAGTTAAACTGTATAATTAGTTTGACTATATTTAATACTCCTTTAATGCATTAAAAGATTTAATGTGACAGAATACGGTAGCACTTTTTAAATTCAACTTTTGAACACCCTAAGTTTATAAATACAGCAAGCTAGTTTGGTGGTGATACGACGCATCAGCATGCACAGCATTGGCTCCACCAGCTGTCTTCCTGCCAACAAGAGCGAGTAGTACATTACTACTGTACATGCATGATGACACTGCCCCCTGCAATGCCTCCCCTGTCGGTTCAACCTGACAGTCAAAGCACTATGCAGTGCACAGCAATCAAAGCACTATGCCGTGCACAGCATCCCAGTGCGCAGTTGCCGCGCCGCAGATCAACGCGTTGCGTTGCCGCGTCATGATTTGCGGCGCGACAGATGCGGCCACGTCAGCGTGGACCGCATGTAAACTTGCCACGTGAGCGGTCTTGCCGCGCGCGCATGCATGGCGCGACAGTATACAAATCCCGCGCATCGAGTTGTGGCGCGGCCAAAAGGGTTATTCCTGAAATATAAGTTTGACCCGGGTTAAAAATAAATTTTCTTTAAAAAAAAGGTTAAAATTAAAAAAAAATCGCCAAACGAAGCCCACCAACAGCTGAGCAGAAGCATCCAACAAAACAATTCCACTCTTTTAGTGATATCTAAGAATGTACCTTCATAATAAAATAGAATAATGTTATTATTTTTTACATGTAAAAAGTTTCACAAGTGTTTAGTTAGTCATTCTTCATCAATTGTTTTTCCCTGCAGCAGTACCTGAGGCCCTCAAGCCAACATAGAAATAGTTGAAGCAGGGTTTTACAAGCAGACAGCATTACTAAACTGCTAGATCACTTGAGAACCAAAGCAATCCTCTGCCAACAAATTTTACGCATTATTGGATTGCAAGGGAATGAGTATATACAAATTATGTTCAACATAAAAAAGCATACTTTTTTGTCAGATCCTAGAGACTTTGGAAGACTGAAACCATTTATTGCTGAACTGGCTTTCGTAAGAGTGCAGTCCATTGATTAAAAAAAACAGCAGCATCCATATTTCAATTAAACAAAGTCATCTTATGGAAAACATATTAAGGTTACTGTTACACACAAAACAAAAGGCATTAATAAGTGCATACACAACTGGATCAAGCATCAAAATGAAAATAAGTAACATTTTGAACATGTAAATAGCTGTATGAGACTACGGAGGTGATTTCAGAGGCACTTACCAGTTTGATGTATAGGGTGGAAGGCATATGCAGAGATCCATACTTTATTTTAATTTTTTTTTAGAGAAAAGGGTTTCCCCCGCTTTTTGCATTCCAAAAAGCAAAGTATATCTGTTTACGGTTCCAAAGTGCAAAGCACTGTCCAAACAGGTGCTAAGCACCGAATACGAAAAGGAAAGACATTACATCCCAGAAAAGACACCACAAGCGACTAGTTAGCTCTGTAGTGGCTGAACCCGAGTGCCGCACATCCAATGGAGCCGACCTTGATGATGAATTAGTTGACTCTGGCGTCCACGTTAGTTGTGGCAGCAATCCTGCTCTGGTTTCCAGGCGCCTGATGAAGTCCTCCAATTGTAACATTGCTTCTTGCTTGAAGAGTGGCATCCATCTTCTCAACATCCAGATCCATACTTTATTATAATCCAGCATTGTGAATAGATAGAGAGGGAATCCAAAGGACAGAATAATGTCCTGCACAGCAGATGGAAACAAAGCAGGTTACCGAGAAGAAAACATCAATTGTGGCCAAATAAACAAAACAAGAATGACTGAGGTTTAAGGGGTTAGGGGGAAGTTGGAAATTGTTTGGTGGGAAGTTCCACCTCTTTGTTACCTTGGGTTTGTCAGGCTCTGACTATTGAAATGATATGTTTCAACTTGTGGCACTGACTCCTTAGTTCCTCACTTCCGCTGTACATGTAACTCTTCACAGAGAACTTGGAAGAACATTCACCTCAGGCAACGATCGGATGGCTCGAAAACATATAGGTTACTGTTACACACAAAACCTAAGGCAATAATAAGGGAAAGTGCACAACTAACCCGAACAATCATCAAATAAAAAGTAAGCAACATGCTGAACTTGTAAATAGTTGTATGAGATTACAGAGGTGATTTTATAGGCATTTACCCGTTTGATGTATATATAGGGTGGAACGCATGTGCAGATATCCATACTTAATTACAATTAACAATTGTGAACAGGTAGAATCCAGAGGGCAGAATGATAAACAATATCAAGAAATGCCCTGCGCAGCAGATAGAAACAAAGCGGGTTACCCATAAGAAAACATCAATTGTTGCCAATAACGAAACAAGAATGACTGAGGTTTATGGGGTTAGGGAAAAGCAAGAGAAATTGCGCCTCTTTCTTACCTTCTGTTTGTTAGGCATTGACTATTGGAATGATATTTATCAACTTGCGACATTGCCTCCTTAGCTGCTTGCTTCCACTGTAAATGACATCTAAATTTCGCAGTGAACTTGGAAGGTCATCCACCTTGGGGCGTGGATGGATGGTATGGGCGTGATAATAGATCTGTAAGTTTTGCAGTGAATCTGGGAGGATAGGCAGTGACCGGATTTTTGGACAATCCCGAATATTCAACTCCTGCAGTGAATCTGGGAGGCAATCATTTTGCAGTGAGTGGATTTTTGGACAATCATAGATATACAACTTTTGCAGTGAACTTGGGAGGACATCCTTGGGTAGGATCTGGAATGAGAAGCACTCCATGATGTGTAACATCTTGAGATTGGAAAGTCCATGTAGCCGTTCTGGGAGGGACTGCAGGTTGTAGCAGGCATTAAAATTGACAACCTTGAGGGAGTTGACAAACAGGAGGGCCTCTTGCTCTTCTGTGAAGCACTCCACCTTATTATCCTCAGAAATTTCCAATTTAGTGAGCGTGGAAATGATCAGCCTACCACGAATGGATGCTGCAGTGAATCCAGCCACGTCACGTATTTCCAATTCGAGCTCCTGCACCCGTGAGGGATCAGAATCAACAAATAAATTGGGCGTTCCTCTGATAGATAATTTGGGGATATGGCCTTCGGTGAGGAGAGACAACAATCCCATGCCCCTAGATAATTTGGGGATATGGCCTTGGGTGAGGAGAGACAACAATCCCATGCCCCTTAAATCCCCACATCTGGATAACGATGATCTTGTGAGAGAGGTGAAGTCTAATACAGGCCTGCCCCCCTCCGGGGTGTTGGGGATGGAGTATGACAAGCAGATGTTCAACCGTCGTAGGGAGGTCAGAGCTTGGAGCCCTCCTCCTCCTCTCCCTCCCCAAGTTCCTCCAACTTCGTTGCTGTCGTCATGTAGTTTGCAGTAGAGGCTCAGTTCTCGGCAGCCCACGATTTGTAAGTCTAACCCCCGGAGCTGGGGAGGCAAAAGCAACATGCCCCATTCTGTTGCTCGCTGCCCCCTCACATTCACACCCAGCCCTGTTACATTCTCCAAACTCCGCAGCTACAGATCCAAGAGGTTTGGGAAGTAAGTGAGTAGCAGTGTTAGCTCTTTAGGACTAGCTCTCCACTCTATGATGGACAACTCTTCAACTGGAAACTGGTATTTGACATGGTTGTCAGCTTGAGTAAATAGAATTGCATTACTCGAACAAGGCATCTGTAGGATCCTTAGCGATGGTAGCATTTGTAAGTAACGCAATGGCAAGGATCGATGGTTGCACATCTTCAATTCCTTCAGTTTAGTCAGATTATTAAAATTCAGCACATTCCCAAGCGTCCTATCATTTGAAATGTTCCATCCATCTATTCTCAAACCATACTCAGATTTGTTTGTTTTTCCACAATCCAAATCATGACTTGAACTTCCAACACTTTTTATATGAATGGTGCAGGGAGCTTCATTCCAAGGAATAGGAGGAAACGATGATAGTTGTGGACAATTTTTAATCTCAAGCTGCTTGAGTCTAGGAAATAAACTCACATTTACCTCTTTGGCTTCTTGACAGCAACCAAAGTGTTGAAATGACAACTGCACAAGTCGAGTGCAATCCATAATGATAAGCACTTCCAAGAATGGAAACAGCTGACAAGGGGCATGCACAGCCCATTCAACCATGGTAAGTTTACAAAGTTGTAGCCTTCTCAAATTTCGAAACCTTTCTTCAGGGATATTGCTTGAAAGTTCCTCATGAGGCATATTAACGAGCAGGAGCTCTCCTATAGGTGGAAATGTGGCCCAAGCTACATCAACTAAACAAAGAGATTCCAAATTTTTGATGGATAGGTTTGTACGACCAAGCCATGAAGGGCAAGTGGCTCCTCTATGCCCTACAACAGATAACTTTAGAAGATTGCTACTTGGCAAAAGCCTTTCAATAACATGTTCTTGTAGTGTCGAGTCATTGGTAGATAGGTCAATATAATCCCACTGTAATATCAACTCATGTAGACGGCTTTTTAGCAATAGTTTTGCTTCATTAGCTTCTTCTTTCACCTGAACATTTTGAAGATTATCAATTCTTAATGATCCACAAAGGTCTATCAAATTTCCAATCTCCCTTAATTCAAAACCTTGAGCTTCTTGTTTGACCACAAATCTTCTCAACTCTTGTAGTGATTTTAATTTTCCAACCTCAATGATTGTAGAGTGTATTTTATCATCTTCAACAAGAAAATGACGTAGTTTTACAAGGTTGCTCAAATCTCTTGGTAGCAGATCATCATCAATGGTGATTCGTTTTGTATGTAGGACCTTCATGTGATAAAATCTAGAAATTTTGGTTGGAAATCTTTCATGAATTATAGAACTTTCAATCCTAAGATAGCGAAGATGGATAAGATAATAAAAGTTGTGCGACAATTCTTTTATCACATCATAGGATACTCCAGATAGAAAGACAACACGAAGGGCCTTTGCTTCCCTAAATAAATCACCAAAAGCTTTCACAAAGCAACCTTGGTGTTCCCCAAATATCATCAAAGTCCTTAGTTTTTCAACTTTTAATCTTGTACCCAATGTATAGAAATCCTCAACCAATTTTTGAAAGTCAATCTATCCTTGACACTAGTACCATCTATGTTGATAGACAAATGTCGGATTGATGGTAGGATATGTAAGGATCTCACTTGAGATTGAGAACTGTCTATGCTAAGGCACTCAAGTAATGAAACTTTCTTTGCTAATTCATGTAAGAGGTCATGAATAATATAATAAGTTCTTCCATCTTCCTCCCTTTTATTTTCCAAAAATCCATAGTTAACCAACTCGGTCAAATGACTTAGCCCGATATCTTCAACTCTTATATTTTCACCATGTGATGAATGCAAAACTTCTTGTCCTATCCAGAAGTTAATTAGCTCTTGTTTTTCAAATTCATAATCTTGTGGAAACAAAGCACAATAGGAGAAACACTGCTGAAGCTGAGGAGGTAGGTAATCAAAGCTCAACTTTAGTGCAGGCATAATATCATTCTTGCCATTACTATGCTCCCATTCCTTGCTTTCTAAGATTCTAGTCCAGTGAATAATGTCAAGTTTGGTTCTCAATAATCTACCAACAGTTTTTGCTGCAAGAGGGGAGCCCTTCAGTCTACCAGCTATCCTGAACCCGGTTTCAAGCAGGAATATGTGGTCCTTTCTAGATTGATCATCATCACCAAAGACAATTTCCAGGAATAATTCCTCAAAATCTTTATTTTCTAAACCTTGCAAATATATTGACTGATCGAGTTTCCGAACCATTATTTGTGCTTGTGCTGGAAACCGTGTGGTGACTATAATTGTGTTACCATGTACTTGTGATTTTTGGAATGGCACAAGTAGTTGTTTCCATTCATCCTCATCGCTACAGTCCCATATATCATCTAATACAAGTAAAAGCCTCTTATTTTTTAATCTTTGCCCAATTAACTCACCAGTGGTACCATTCTTACTTTTATCATCAATTTCAGGGATATATTTTTGAATTTCTTCTATCAGCTTATTCACATTAAAGTTGAATGATACACATGTCCAAACTCTAACATGGAAATGTTTTTGCACCTCTTCACTGTGATATATATGTTGTGCAAGTGTTGTCTTTCCTATGCCCCCTGGACCAACAATTGGAATAACTGTGAGGAACTCGCCAGAATATTTACCCTTTGTGATATCATCTATGATGCTTTTCATCACAAGCTTCCTCCCATACAATTTCGGCTCTATACATTCAGAGGTTGAGATTGAGCGACTCTGTGCAATATTTGGAAATGTGCTCCAGTTATTAGGACCTAAATATGTCATAATGCCAGAAATCCTTCGTTGCACTTCCTGCATTTGCTCTACAACATGCTTCATTCTGTTGGAGGCATCCACCCTGTCAAATATCATCTCTGGTGGTTCATTAGAGATAGATGGCAACACATTAATGTCAAGTTTTTGGGCACCGTCATACTGGCTGGCGCACATCATGTCTTGGATGCGAAAGTATTCCATCTCATCCACTACATCCTCAGCATCATATACAAGGTCTTGAAGCATCATCAGAGAGTGCTCAATTGCTGAGTTGTGTATTACCTTGCTGTGGGTTGACTCAAGAATCGCCTTCACGGATATCAGCTCTAGCATGAGGGAATTGATGTTCAGGGCAACGTTGAAGGTGGTTGCCCAGTCCTTCAGCAAGTTGCTCTCCAAGAAAGCCAACGCATTGTGTGCCACACAAACTGACGCATTTAGTGCCACCTGATAACCACCCAAAACTGGGTCACGTTGTGGTTGGTGTGGTGCAACTGCTGATTCTATCATGCCTTTTGTGGTCCACACTGTTGCGTGATCCTTCATTGGAATTTTATTTGGAGCCACCATGTTGTCCTCACGCAGCACACCTGATGGCGGCAGCCCTTCCTGGGTTCCAATCTACGAATATAAATATGCAAGAAACTATTAGACTATACTACACCTTAGCTTTTTCACAGAGATTAAAGGATACAGAAATATACTTCCTATGTTTCTTTTTCAAAGGCATACTATATGTGTGGGGATTTCAAAAGTCAAGCCATTAATAACAATAGATTGTGACTGTCACTTTCTCTTAGAGTAAAGTCCGATTCACTCCTGAAGTAGTAGCTAAATTTAAAAGACCAAATTAACCTCCATGCCAGACAAAATACATATCTAAACTCTTAAAACTGGACAAAATATCCCTCTTGACCATTTCAAAATGGTTTCTTGGTGGTTTTGCTGATATGGCAGTAGCCCTACCATTAAGTTCCTGTATCTCTTTCTCTTCTATAAGTTGTAGCTCCCATGTTAACATACTCCAGACCAATTAAAGTTGTAGCTCTCAACATGTTCTACAACTTCTAGTTGGCAATCTTTTTTTTTCATGAGTCTTTTAGGGGCAAAAATATCTGTTTTAAGTTCTCATAAGTTGAAATTCATTCCTAAAGTTTTTTTCAATGACCACTGATGTTAATGTGGTCTATGCTAAAAGTTGAAGATCACATCATGCTCTACAACTTTGCAGTCGATGACTTTTTATTTGAGATCATTTAGAGGTCCAAAGTTTGATTTTAATTCTCTAATTATGAACATTTTTCTCAAATGATGGAGGCATACTCTATATCTAATTTGTAATGCTCAGTGAGATTTAAAATTTTCTAACTAAAAATGTTTACATCTGATATCATTGAAGAATCCAAATATTCAATAAAAGATAACATGGCTAAAAAAACCCTAATGGTCTGCATGTCACATATGAGCCAAAACCAACATTGAAACAACTTTGAACTATTTTAGGGGTTATAATTTGTATGGTTTTGGAAAATAGGGGATAGGTTGTCTGGTATTTAGTTTGAGGGTTTTTTTTTAAAAAAATCAATGACAATTTTAGCTTTAGTATTCTGGTTAAAATATATTGTCAATACTATGTTCAATGAAACCATAGGCAAAACAAACAAATGATTGGCATTTTCATGTCCAAATCTATAAAAGAATTGAGAACCATATAATTTATGTCATAATTATGGTCTATAATTTCTATCAATGCATAAACTATAGGAACAAATTTAAACTTGAAATATCACTATTACACCTGTAAGCATTAAAATGCTATGCTAATTAATGATGTCCAGGTAAGTTGGAAATTTTAGGGCCAAGAAAGAAAGTTTGAATTTTAAGTGGATAATAGGCGTAATTTTCTCATAGTTCTATAACCTTGATTCTTGTATATGGCAAGAATCATTGAATCCTATAGTGTCAAGTTGGTGTAACACCCTAAAATTGGCATTTTTGGAAATAGAGTTAAATCAATTTAATATGTATTTTTCTTTGCATGAAAATTAGAAAGTAAAACTTTTTATTAAATTAAAACCCATCATAGGGTGTCGCAACTTGTCCGTGCATTCCATGCTGCTGCATTGGATTAGTTGAATGGTTTGGACCAAAACTCATAATATGAATTCTAAAAGCTGTCCTAAAAAAAAATTGAGTTCGAAGCAATAAAGAAAAGGATGTTTGGAAAATAAAATAGTTTTGAGAAAATATGTATTTGATATTGCAAAAGTTAAAAATGTTTGAAAATGTAAAATATCCAAACTTCTTGTTTTGAATCAAGTTGAAAATGGAACCTGAAATTCATATGAAAATGAATTTGAAAACCCTTTTGAAATGGTTTTGAAAATGGAAGAGAAAAAAAAAAATGAACCCTCACCCTTCTTCTCTCCCTGGCTCAAAAAGGACCAATCCAACCGCCTCCCCTTCTCTTGGCCAGCTCATCCTCTCCTCTCCCTTGGGACCAAAGGCGTTGGCCTGTTTTTCCGCCCCATGGTCGCTGTAGGCCCAGCACTAGCTAGGCGCGTATTCTGCCTGACCGCATGAGCAGGCTCGTCTCCCACCTGGGGACGGAGAACAAGCCGAGGCCGGCTGCACCCTATCACATGTGAAACCCGACCGAATCGTCTTTGCATCGATAACTACCAACCATAACCCCATGCGGCAGCAGCCTTTATCTCCTGCATCCAAGTTGCTCCAAGATCTGTGCACCGGTCAACTCTCATTTCCCATTCCCAACCGACAACACAGGTGAAATTAGAGGAGCCGCCCATTGTGCATAGCCATGCTGACCATGATTGGGGCTTAAGCATAACTAAATACTAAGATATGTATAAAATTGATACTTTACTAAAATGCTAGCCATAGTTCAACGAGTGTGAGCCTTTTTTGCCTCATAACCTCGTGTTATGCTTGTTAAGGTGGTTCGCTTACATTTGCATATTTCATTTTATTTGAACAAAAATCCCGAATGGGTACCAGATAGTGGATCTAAAAGTTTCTGAGGAGTTCTACAAGTGCTAGGCAGGTGTGCCCCTATTTAGCCGTCCCTATGAAGATTGGAGCCCAATGAGATTAATAACAATCGTTCTATTGTACATTGACATATATGTGTTAATATAAATATATTTATGTTATTATTTAACATTGTTTTTTTTTATATTTCCGTTTTGTTATTGTATGTGTGAACTTCCTGGGCACACATGTGATGAGTCTGGTTTTGTTTTCAAAACTGAGTGTGACAGTAGGGTTGAGAGAGTAGCAATCACTTGTACTCTTTTGGAGTTGCGCTTATAAAATTTTAGGTAAGCTTCGCCAAAATCCAAATCTCTTGTCATGGTTGCATCAACATTAGCATTTTGGGTTTTCTACATGATTCATCTACATCATTCTCCATACGGTTCATACTTGTGTCATACTCACAATATCCTCTCAAAGATCTAAGGATGCACATAACAAGGGGTATTAGATTGTAACATTACATGGCACTCAATGAATCCACCTATAAGATAACACCAATCTACTGCACCTATCTAGAGAACCCCACTAAGGAGTTCTCTTGACATGCAGGCATGTCACCTCAGCAGCCCCACTAAGACCATGACATCAAGCAGTGGGCCCCACTGTTTGAACTAAATAAAACTATTATAAGTCACAAACCAAAAACCAAATTAAATTTCGATTACACCATTGAATTTCTTTTAATAAATCCTTCAAAACAAGATCCTATATGGATATATTTTAACAAAATTATAGGTGGTCTCCACTCGATGATAGTTGGAATAGAGTAAAGTAAAAAATAAAAAAAGAGAATGAAAAAAAAGGGAAAAAAAGAATAGGAGGGTGATAGTAATATTCTAACTCATAGATTTTTCCTTCATAGCCGTGGTAATGTGCGGGAAATCCATCTAGTATACTTAAATAACCTAAGGTCAGGCTTATACTAATCTAGTAACCTAACATGCCCTTTGGGATAATAATTTTCCATTTTCATGCTTATCAGATTTCAAGTTCATTCTAGAAGTCTATAGTGGGAACTGATAAGAAAGAAATAGCACCAATTTTCTCTTCATCAAACAAAAACCATCATCCTGATATTAAGATATTCAATTTTTTTTCTTAAAAAATGTTACCTTTCATGGATTCGTATCTCAATGATCTTTGAGCTGCTAGTCTGTATCCCTCTAAAAGAATGAGAAGGAAATTCTATTATGGATATTTCCCTCACATTATCCACAATTTTCACTAAAGAATTACCATATAATCATTAAAATCATATCAAGTTATTTTTATTGAGAAAAAACTAATGCACTTGTCATTACTATACCCAATAAAAATAGTATATCCAAAATTTTCAGACAGTTTTTACCTCTAATATTGAAATAAGTGTAGAAAGGGACCCATACTCAATGGGGGATATAAGATATCATACCTGGTGTACCAATAAATCTTCTCCATTTTGAACACAACTTCCTTCTGCTGCATTAAGAATTTCAATTATATTTGACATATTTGGCCTTTTCTCCTTTTCAGGGTGCACACATTCCAACGCTATATCAATGCACTGTTTTACTAGTTGTAGTTGGGTATGTAGTTCCAGTGATGTATACTTTGATGATCTTTCTAATATGTTTCTCCAATTACTGAACACCTACACGATTGCATATATAAAAAGTGAGCTAGAAACATGGTACACATGTAGAAGATGCGTTAGTTCATCTTATTACTTTTTCTCGTGAAGTGCTGGAAATCTTTTTTTGGTGCTTAGTCGATAGTCGGGATAGTCATCCTTGCAGCCTTTGAGTATCTCTATAATTATGACTCCCAAACTGAATATATCCGCTTTCTTTGAGATTACGCCCTTATCTATGTATTCTGGTGCCATGTATCCCCTGCAATAGACATCAAGAATTTGAGATCCCGCAAGCATAATCGAGACCATACTAAGATATAAAATGGTATTGGTTGTTGGGTGCAGCTTACCTGGTTCCTAGGCGATTTGAAGTGCCAGTGACGGTATAGGATTTTTGTTCATTTATTAACCTTGACAAACCAAAGTCCGTAATTTTTGGCATCATAGTAGCATCCATTAATATATTTTGAGGTTTAAGGTCCAAATGAATAATATCACGCCCATGGAGGAACTTCAAACCGCAGCATATTCCGTTAATTATCTTGTATCTCGTGTTCCACTCAAGACCTGAAGATTCATCTGTAGAAATTTTTTTCTAGACATAATTAACATTGTCATACCATGCTTAATAAGAGTGGTGAAACACATTTTGTGTGGTTGAGTGCAGTAATATTAGTATCAAGTTTCTACCTCGTCCAAAAACAAAGTTGTTCTAGTTAGACAGACAATTTAAATTTGACCAAATTTATAAAGACTATCAATATTTATTGCACCAAATAGAAATACTATCAAGATATATTGCATGATGAACATATTTAGTACTTAATAAATATTGAGGTAATATGTGTATTTAAGTTTTTCTTTCATATAGTTGTTCAAATTTTTGATGTTTTAACTCAAACTGGAATACCCTTTTTGGATACATATTTCAGTGTGCGTGTGTGTGTAAGCGCGCGCGCACTTCCCTGATAGTGGATACAAGGCGCGTTCTAACAATGTAAACTTGAGAAAACAAAAAAAATGGGAGCTGATAAAAATTATGTCCCGTGTTTCCGAAATGTACCTGAAATATGCTTATCAAGGCCTCCATTACACATATACTGAAGCAGAGCATTCTTGTCGGTTGTTCAACTAGAATACATTTCCCATTTGGTTGCTTCACCATCTGTACCCCCTTGGATCGGCACAGTACCCAAGAAGCTGTATTATATTTTGGTGTTTGATATCCATAAGAAAAGAGGCCTCGTTTTCAAAGGATTGGTCATCACGCGCCAGAATTATTTCATAAAACTTTTTTATGGCAATAACTGAACCGTACCGGAGAACGCCCTTCATAGAATTGATGTTTGATACGTTCATTAATTACTGCTGCCAACATTAGAAGATTGATTGGAGCAAAAAAGAATCAGTCATACCTTGTAAACCACTCCGTACCCACCCCTCCCGATTTCTTGCTCTTGGCTGAAATCATCTGTGATGGATCTCAAAAAGCGTAGAGGCAGAGCAATGGGTTCTGCAGTTGGATGCAGCAGCTTGTTCTCCAACTCCAGTATCTCCCTTTCAGTAGCTCTGCTGTCCATTCCTATATTTCCTCTGTTCGAAATTGCAAGTTGTTCTAGCTTTCCTATAGATTTTGCTATGCACCTAGATTTCAATTATGTCTAGATAACTAGTGAATTCTATTCATCTTGAAAACAAGAACAACCTACAATTTGGGATCGAGAGTTTGGAACTAAAGGCATATTCTCCAAACCCACCTCTTGCAAATAGTAGGACACTATAGGTACACAGCCGATCCACACGAAGTCACAAAGCAAAACACATATATATTCTCCAAACTCTAAACCCACCTCTTGCAAACAGTTCCGCTAGTTAAACAAAAATCAAAGATCATCCATACCACAAGAAGAGATGTATTTGAGTTGGACGCGTCTGCTGCGTGCAGGGAGAGGAAACCAGCATCAGCAAAACTGATACTGCTAGCTGTCGCCAGAAGAAACTAAACCATCTACAAGCAAACTTACTCACCGAGAACCAAGAAGAGAAACGAGCGAGTAGGATTTGATCACCGGCTTAATTAGCCTGAAGATCTTACGTACTGTCCGCAGGCAGTCCAAGCTGAGCAGTGTAGAGCATATAGTAGGGGGTAGGGGATCTCAATGAGAGGGAGGGTACCGACGGGCAAGCGATCGAGACGTCCAAGCTGAGCAGATCGATCAGTGCATATGGCAAGCAGTCGACTGCCGTGTGGAGCTAGCATTCATCCAATGCTTTGCTGACTGTATTTCTCATTATGCCGTGAAGTGGCTGCGATTAATCAATCACTCTAAATGTCCCCCAAGCAAGCTGGTTGTGGTTCAGTTTTCAGGATTTTTAATTGTCTCCTTCCTTTGGCGGAAAGGTAGCTCTGGTTCTTTCCACGCGCTTACTAGCTACACGGTCCTGGACATATTTCTATTGAAACAAAAGCATGCATGGAGCTGTCAATGAGTCATTCTTTTGCATCCACCAGGCTAGTGGATCGTGTAATTATGTTATCTGTTCAATAATTTAATCTTTTGGATTTTAAGTAGTGCATCTTGTAGCTGGCAGAATAGTTAGTGGATATGCACTATATATTCCAGTTCTGGTCATCAGTGACGGTTCAAAATCACTCATCACTGCAGGATTTTGAACCGCAACAACCAAACGCGCAGTGATGAGATTTTGAACCGCAACAACCAAACGCGCAGTGATGAGATTTTGAACAATCAAATGGACAGTGATGGGAACCGGCACTGATGATGTTCTAAAACCGCAAGTGATGCGATTTTCTGAAAACCCATAAAATGGGAGACCCAGTGATATATTCTAAAACCGCAAGTGATGAGGTTTTCCTGAGAAGGCCTCCACCAGCCAGCCCCAAAGACGCGCGTCGCTAGTCACAAGTCAGGAAAATTATTCATATAAAAAACCGACGCTTGGCGGTTATCGGCATTGGAACTAAAGACTTCCAACTATAGCCGAGCAAAATGCCTGAGGCCCGGTTAAAGATGCAGGCAGGTGCGGGCCGTCCTGCTAGCCTGCTGGGCCCGCCTGCAAAAAACGTTCTAGCAGGCCCCTGTGGACACCTGCGTTTGCCAAAGGAAAAAGTCTAGTTTTGGGTCAAAACTTTACGAAAGTCGATTTTGGTCCCTCAATTCTAAAACCGACAAAACAGGTCCCTCAACTTTTCAAACCGTGCAGATTTTCCCCCCGGGTTTGGACGGTGGTTCGCTCTGAGTAACTCCGGTTTTGCTACAGTAACCGTAGTTTCGTTTTTTTCTCTTTTCTTATTTATTTCGCTGAATCTTTCAAAAATCATAGTAAATCACAGAAACTTCATAAAATAGAAAATCAAATTTTGTTGGACTCCACATGAGTAGAGCTACGCAATGAATATATAATATGATATACTTTAGTATAAAGTTTTTTTGCTAGAAGGTCCTTTTTCTTTTTTTATTTATTTCGACTCAATCTTTAAAAAATTTTAGTAAACTATAAAAAATCATAAAATTGAAAAACCAATTTTGCTAGACTCCACATGAGCATATTTACACAATAAAGATATATAGGTGTACTATTTAATTTATTGGCCGGGATCCATCGATCGGGTTCACGGCTAGCACGTGACGTGCCCACAAAGAAACCTAGCTAACCTAACCCAGTTTAAAGAGCCACAAAGAACTACGCATGTGTTATTGCGCACCTCATGTGGAGTCCAACAAAATTGAATTTTTTATTTTATAATTTTTCCTGTAATTTACTAAGATTTTTTAAAGATTGAGCTGAAATAAATAAAAAGAAAAAAGGCAAAACCTTCTAGCAAAAACTTTGTACTAAAGTATACCATATTATATATTCATTGCATAGCTCTACTCATGTGGAGTCCAACAAAAATTGATTTTCTATTTTATGAATTTTCTGTGATTTACTATGATTTTTGAAAGATTCAAAGCCAAATAAATAAGAAAAGAGAAAAAAATGAAACCAAAATCACTGTAGCAAACCGGAGTTACTGTAGCGAAACCACCATCAAACCCGCCGAGGGATGAAATCTGCACGGTTTGAAAAGTTGAGGGACCCGTTTTGTCCGGTTTTGGAGTTGAGGACCAAAATCACTTTTCAAAAGTTGAGGGACTAAAAGTAGACTTTTTCCTTTGCCAAACCATTTTGAAGTAGGCAGCCCACAAAGCCTATCGGGCCTAATCAGCTAACCTCGCATCGACCGCAATGCCCACAAAAGCCCACATCTCATCTTCTTGCATCCGCCGACGCCGTGGTGGCGCCGAGATCCCGGTTTAATTGAAGCGGCGGCTTGGGAGCTAGGAGAACAACCTCGGCATTACCCCGGTGAGAACCACCGATCAGAAACTCCCGCCGATCCGCAACTCATTCTCCCTCTTCCTTCATTCTTGGTCTTCTAATCTGCTTTTTTTTTTTTTTTTGAGTAACGCCAGCTCCATGGCCGCCGACCTACCTGAAGGAGCTCCGGATCCATGTCTCCAGTCCGCCCCCGTGCCCAATATTGGCTCCTCCCCACCCCAACACCATTCTGCAGCAGGAAGGCACACCTTCAACCCGCCGTCGGTCACTCATGTCGTGCCCCCAAGGTAAGATTGGTGCCGGTGGCGTGATGGCTGTGAATTGATTCTCTACAGCTTTGGAGTTTGTCTTAATCCTAAGGAAGTTAAGTGATAGTAGCAGTACTTTATGCTATGTTACTATGTGAGATCTTTAAATTTATCTACCCGATGCACCCAGTAAGAGGTGTGTATCTTGAGACTTTTATGAAATTGGATTTCGTAGTTATTCACTCAGTTTGAATCCACTTGCTGAGTCTGTTTCTAGAACTACAATTAAAGAGAATTGCATACAAGCTTTCAAGAACCATAGGTCAACACTTAGAGATGAATTTCGGGATTCCAACTGTAGATTCTCATTAACGGCTGATATCTGGACTTAATAATACAACCAGCTACATTTGTGTAACTTGCCATTACATCGATGTCAACTGGAAGGTCCAGAAGAAAATAATCAGATTTTGTTGGATCCCAACACCCCATGATGGTTTCAATATTTATACAGTAATGTTAAAGGCTATAAGGTTTTATGGTATTGAGGACAAATTGTGTAGCATTACACTAGATAATGTGTCAGTTAACAAATCAATGATGGACTTGCTAAAAGGACATTTGGTAAAGATGAATATGCTGCATTGTAGTGGTGACGTGTTCCATGTGAGATGTGCTGCCCATGTAATTAATCTCATCGTCAAAGATGGACTCCAAGAAAGTGATGGTGCCATCCATAGTATAAGAGAAAGTGTCAGATATATCAAAGGTTCACCATCTAGGTGGGAGAAGTTCGAGGAAATAGTTAGGGATTTAAGGATAAAATGTAAAAGGCGCCCTCACCTTGATGTGGACACACGATGGAACTCAACCTGCGACATGCTAGAGTCGGCTTTGCCTTTCAAGGATGCTTTTCTTGAGTTAGCCCAGTTAGATTCCAACTATATTTCTTGTCCCCAAAGATCAAGATTGGCAAAGGGCAGCTGTGGTATGCAAGTTGTTTGACAGTTTTTCAAGAAAGCTACCAAAACTATTTCAGGTTCAAAGTACCCAACATCCAATCTTTATTTTCATGAGATTTGGGATGTGAAACAAGTATTGGATGAGGAAGAAATTAACCCAAGCAGAACCCTTTTATCCATGGTTTTAGATATGCAAAACAAGTTTGAAAAGTATTGGGACATTTCTTACCTGACCAACTGTATTCCTGTTATCTTGGATCCTCGCTTCAAGTTCGGCTTTGTTGAATTCTGCAGGATGATCTATTTCCATTGGATGATGAGAGCTTCGATATTCTAGACTGGTGGAAGATACATGCATCACAGTACCCAGTAGTGGCATGTATGGCTCGTGATTTGTTGGCTGTTCCTGCATCTACCGTGGCGTCTGAGTCTGCCTTCAGCACAAGTGAACGCATCGTCAATGATCATCGCACCAGACTAGCAAGAGATACTGTTGAGGCTTTAATTTGCTTCCAAGATTGGCATTGCTGACATTGCTGACATTGCTTTACAAGAGATAGCTGACATTGCTGGATACTGCAAGCAGTGAACTTTATTAACTGCATTTTGTTAAACTTAAATATGCAGTGAGATTGTAATAATGTAATGTAAATCATTATCTGTTAATGTGTTGATACAGCATCGGCATCCTTTCCTTTGTTTGTTATGAGATTAGATGGCATGCATTCGTTTTGGTATGAGACAGTGATGTGTAGTCTCTTGTTTGTTGAATGTTTGCTCGGCAGCTTGCAAGCGGTACTGCGGGCGCGCAACCTGCATGCCATCTGCTGCAACCGCAAGGCCCGGCAGGCAAATGCGGGGGAAAGCAACGAACCCCCGCAGCACCTGCAGGCTTGACGTTTTGTGCATGCGGCGGTTGCGGCGACCTGCCGGGCGCCCACAGGCGCACCTGCCTGCATCGTGAGGCCCGGTGGCGCGGCACGAAGCACGGTTTTTCGACCCGGCCCAAGCACAGCCCTACACGAAAGGAACCGAGCCCGGGCTGGCCCGGTGTGCACTCTGGGCTATGCCTGGACCATGCCTGGGCCGACCCCAAGGCACGCGGGCTGGCACGGCACGGCCCGGTCCAAAGTCATCTCCTCAAAAAAAAAAAAAAAAAAAACAGCTAGCTATCTAATCAAAAAATAGAAAGACCA
Organism: Hyparrhenia diplandra; assembly: GCA_015847255.1. Classification (NCBI taxonomy): domain Eukaryota; kingdom Viridiplantae; phylum Streptophyta; class Magnoliopsida; order Poales; family Poaceae; genus Hyparrhenia; species Hyparrhenia diplandra. Next base: position 53,238 of record JADLZK010010182.1, read on the forward strand.
GGCCACCAGCCCATCAACTATATCCTCAAAAAATAAAAAATAAAAATAAAACAGCCCACCAGGCCACCGGCCCACCAGCGCAAAAAAAAAAAAGAAAAAACAGCTTGATTTCACTGTTGGGCCGTGCTTATCGGGCCAGCCCAGAACGAAAATCGGCTCGTAGGTTGGGCCTGGGCCGACCCCTCGACACGGAGGACGGGTCAGGCACAGCCTGATGGCCCATTGACCGACCAGGCCCGTGCCCTACCGGGCTGTGCCTGGCATGGGCTCAGGCCGGGCCGGGCTAGCTCGATGCTCATCTATACTTCCAGCTTTGTGCGTCTGTCCGCTAACCACTCCATCTGTAAGTCAATTATATCCAAGTTGACATATTCGTCCCTTTACGTCCAAATGAGTCATTTGCTTTTCACTTTTCTAAACTGAGCACAAAGAAATTTATTTTGAACCGTAAAATTTGATGCCAAGTTCATCCAGTAGAATATTTTCACTTTGTTGTACTCATGACAGATTAACTTTTTTTTCCAACTGAGATAACTCATTTCCATTATAGAGACGGAAATACACAGCATTTGGGATGATTACAGAAAGCAGAGATAAAAGGCAGAGATGCCCAACCAGAGACGAACTACCGAGTGATCAACTGACCTTCGCTATCCTTACTTAGACACAACTAACATAACCTGAACTTGATAACAGGAAGCCAACAATTCCCACGCTCACTAGCAAACTGGAAGTACTCATTATTACATCAGCTCACTAATGTGAGAAACAGCCAGAAGTTCACAAAGCATGATAACTGTTTTTGGACGCGCCATGGCTGCAAACTCTTGAAGCAGACAGCCATTGGCAACTTCTTCAGCTTCGTAGAGATGAGCCCACTCCTTCAATTCTCGCCCAGGTCCATGTCCTCGGAGCCTTGCAGGAGAAGCTGATCAATTTGTCGAGCCGTCTGCTCTTTGAGAACCTCTTTGGCAATGTGAAGCATAGTATTCGCACTGGATATCCAGAATTCTTTGTCATCTGCAGCAAACAAGCCTGCCCAATAGACCATGTATGAATGAGCTTGACAGATAATTGCAATTGGATTCTTAATCACTTTTTTTTATCAAAAACAGCTCTATTTCTTGTTTTCCACAAAGCCCAACATAAAGCACCAATTCCAACAGCATGAAAATCATTTCCAAGAGGGAACCAAATTTGACACCATTCCCAGCTTTGGGAAAAATTTTGAGGGATATTTGAAGCTCCTAAGCAAATTGCCATAACAGTCCACTACATGACAGGTAAAAAACAAATGTGAACAAGTTTCTAATTCACTACAAAAAGCACAAGAAGTGTCACCTCCCCAGTTTCTTTTCATCATGTTTTCTTTGGTCAAAACAGCATCTCTAGATAATTGCCACAGAAACATTTTGATCTTTTCAGGAATTTTGCTTTTCCAAATCCTCTTATAAAAATCCCAGCATCAGAAATAGTCAAGTAATCATACATTGATTTCACAGAGAATCTACCCTTTTTCCCAATTTTCCACAAAATGCAATCATCCTGATCTTTAAATTCGACCATAACCATATCATCTTTAATGTTATCCCAGTTGTTTCTCATCTCCCTATCTAACCATCTTCTAAAGGTAATGTCAGCACCATTCCTGATGTCTAACACAGAAAGTTCCTTTTGGTCAGCTAACACAAATAAAGCAGGATATTTATCTTTAATAGGCAAGTCATAAAGCCACTCGTCCCACCAAAATCTAGTTAAATTTCCAGAGGCACAGACCACTTTCCTACTTTGTAGGTAGATTTCTTTAATTTTGAGAAGATCTGACCACATTGGGGAGTCATCAATCCTATGTTTAACCTCAAAAATATTCTTGTTTCTCATATATTTGTATTTAACTATTTGTTGCCATGACAGATTAACTTGCCTACTATTTGCTTTATATGCTCTGTTTGTGGACGTGCAGTGCCCCGGACCCGGGTGCGGGACTGCCACATCTTGCTTGTACACCCGTTGATCGCTGAGCTTGCATCATTCGGATGGAGTCTTCCGGTCCCTCAGGTTTCCTCTACAGTCTACCCTCGTTATTATTCCATTATTCAAGCATCTCTTTTTGATGTCCCATTAAGGTAGTGTTAATTTTGTTTCACTATTAAGTTCCATGATATGAGTACTGTTTATATGCTGAAAGAATGATTCCTCTGTTTCCACTTCATTTTCTAATTTCCCTTATATTCTAGTTTTGATAAGCATTATGCACATGTTTTGAAATCCTTTTGAACTTATTAATTCTTTATGCACTCATGTTTCGAAATCCTAGGCTGTATTCAATGATCTCCAGCTTCCTTTTCACAGATGGCACAATTAGGACAAAAATGAACTCACTCAAACTGTTTATGGCTGTGCCATTTTTCTACCGGTGAATTTCTTTTCATCCATCCCTCTTTTTGTTTTATTTTTGCAGCTTTCCTACCACCTAATAATGTAGAATCATCCCCCCGCCCAAAAAAACATTCTATGTCCCTTTTTTGTAACTATTCACTTTGCAAAATTGTTAAGTCTTAATGTTGCCGGAGAGAGGCCCCCGCGTCGCTCCCGCATCCGGCAACTCGGGCGGCAGAAACCCTAGCCCAGCCGCCGGCCCTTCTTCCCAATCCATCTTCTCTTGCCGCCGCCGGAGGGGGAGGCCGGGAGGCCTGCGCTGACCCCTATGATGGTGGTGGCGAGGCCTTTGACCAGGTGGAAGCCATGGGGTCATCCGTGCGGGGCGGCGTCTGGAGGCCATGGCACGGTGTTGCGTCACAACATGTGGAAGGCACGTCGGTGGGAGCGGGCTGCAGGGTGGCTGGCCGGATTTGTGCCTAGCAGCGGGGTGATGCGGCCTGGTCGCAGATCCACCATCTTCGGGGATGGTCGATGGCCAAGGGGCCAGATCCGCTCCAGTGAGAATCGTCCGTGGTTGGGCTAGCCCGCCTGGTCCTGCCCTGGTGGTTGTTGCAGGAGTGGCCACTGGACGCACGGTGTCCATTTGCTGGTCGCCGGCAGTGGTGGCAGCCGGTGCGGCGGTTGCGGTAGTGGCGGCGGTGGTCTGTACAGGCGAGGGAGGCGGTGCTTCTCTACCTGCCCCTCCCCACACGACTTCACCTGCTGTATCAGTGGCAAACGGCCGAGGCTGCTACAGTGGCGGTCAGATCAAGGCAAGGGCACTGGGTTTGGGGCATGTCCAAACCCGGCGACCCTAGGGCAGGGAGCAGCTCCATGGTGATGGTTTCGACGTTTGCAGTGGGCATCTCGTCGGTGGTGCCATTTTTTCTGGATCTGACAGTTGGCGGCCTTCGTAGCCGATTCCAGTGATGGAATGCGTCGCTGTTGTTTGGCGTAACAGCACGGTTCCTAGTGGGCAATGACAGGGCCGATCACTACCATGTTTCGACGGCGGTGACGTCTATGGGTGCCACTTTCCTCGCTGGAGGCGTCGTCTCGTTTTTCATGAGGATCTCTACAGGTGAAAACCCAACACCAGTGCCTCTGGTGGGCGATGATGGCGTCTTTGGATGCCATTTTCTCGTTGGAGACGTCGCTTTTTTGAAGATCCCTTGGGTTGTCGGCTTGGATGCCGGCATCGAGATGGTGGTTTCCCTGCACATGCACTAGGCGCTTCGTGTTGTTGCCAGGTTACAGTATCCGGAGTCTCCAATGGTGGTCGGCATCCTACATTCTTTCAGCATCCTCTGGGCCTGATAGACGTGTTTCGGCGGCGATTTATCGACTTAGTCTTCACAGGGCAAGTCAGAGTTCCGTATTGGAGATGTAATTTTTTTCTTCAGTTTTTTTTAGTCGTACCAGTGTTGTCAGGTGACTTAGGTCATACTTGTATCACTGGACACCTATTGTAATAATTATGGTGTGATGCATCCTCGCGAGAGGATGACTAAAGCCGGAAATACACTTTCCATTATCTAAAAAAAGTCTTAATGTTGCCTACTACTCATTGATTCTAATAAACTTCATGGCTTAACCCTGCCTCCGCCTGCCTGGTCTAATTCCCTCACTCCTTCTATTCAGTTGGGAGGAAAATCCCGCCGCATGCAACCAAAACATCCTGTTCACATGCAGCCATAAATTTGAGCACACCCAAAACTATATTTAATGAGGGCAAATAGGAAAAAACTCTACCCTAATAATCACTCTTTTATATGGTACTAGTAATAAATAAATAAATAAATCATAAAAGTAATCTAAATCATGCTTAGACAAAATATAATTCATAAATAATCTAAATCCTGTTTAGAGAAAATATAATTCATAAATCATAAAACTGATCTAAAACATGCTTATGAAAAATAATTCATAAATCATAAAACAAATCATGCTTAGAAAAATAATTCATAAAACTAAAATAATATGTAGGCTTCGACGATTGCAATTGACGGGGAAGGCCCGGCGATGCTGATTTCTCCTAAATTTTGGTGACTCCCTCGTGAAACAGCCATGCTTAGATTGGCTAATGTCAAACAAACTCTGGAATAGCCTAAGAAAGTTGGACTGAGTTAATGTGGTTTCAAGGAGCAGCTAAAAGAGGAGATGTAACATGTTTATTCTAGTTTCACAAGACATATATTGATGCCTACCTGTCTTCATGTCTCTTGTCAAATTCATCGATACAAACTGCTCCACCATCAGGCAAAAGCTCCTCCAAAATAAAACTCACGCTGTATAGAGGAAAAAAGAACAAAACTTTAGTAAACAACAAACAATTCATTGAAATAAACCTACCGAGTTACCTTCTCGCGTTACAGATGTTGTATAGACTGCAATAGGTGCCAATGATCCTTGGCTAGATGACTGCAATTGGTGCAGTGTTGCATACAAATTTGAGGAACTGTTGAAACACACGTTAGATGAACCAAAGACATTTAGTTTTAAATAGAAAAAAAAGGATCCATGTAGAATAGTGTCGAATTACTCAAAGTAAATTACATGATCCTTGATTCCCTCTCATTAGCCATTTTTGTCCAGCTACGGTTATGCTACACTGACCTTCTTCGGCGCTCGTTAGATGTGCATTATATGTTTGAACATTTTTCTCTTAATACAATGATACAAAAAAAAAAGTTTCACAACCTGGTAAAGATCAAATATTATATTATTGGTGCTGATCTACCAAAAAACCATGTGGAGGAAGATCAACATCCAGTCTGTCGTGTCTATCAGAAGATGTATGCAATGAACAAAGACACAATCCACATATTCACAGGCCAGCTTCTTCGTCTCCTTGAGATCTACCTCACAGAACACAGACACATGATCCAATCAGTGTTCACACGCAGTGTGTACATCCCCGGTCGGATCCACCCTCCACCCAGAACCAGCACACTACACTTTACTAAGGTCAAATCAGAATGTGCGATCATACCATCGGGAGGCGACGCGATCGAGGGTATCGCACGTCACCACCACCACGGCCACCCCCACCAACGCCGGCCGCGACCCCCCCCTCCCACCACCACCGCCACGCCCCGACCACCACCACCACGCCGTCGATCTGCGTTGACGTATACATTGCTATGATTTCTCTGTAATAATATGTGTTGTGGTATATAATTGTACTATATATTTTTATTAGTTTGCAAAAAAAATTGAAACTAATTTCTATATATTTCTAGATGGTTGGGACGTAATCTCCCACCGCCAGAAGTCATAGGTTTTACGTGGCTATCGAAGCGACCCGGGGATTTGACCCTGATCCAAGATGTCTGCCCGCCATAGCGAAAATGTTCCTATAATAATAGTAAATATTTGTATATTTAATTTGTCAAATATATTTGTATATGTATATTTACCATTTATATGAATTTTAAATGTATTGCAGCCAGTTGACCAAATCACTTGGCTTAAACACACTCTCTCGTACTTTGGGGTTCAAGAAGTGGACGTCCAGCACTCACATCATCTTCATCTACCCTACTAATGCACCAACTTCAACCCGTTCAAATCTATTCAAATCAACGGAGATTACTTCTTCATCTTCTCTCTCATACTCAAACACCATCCGACGACCAAGATTAAGTGTATGGGTCTTCCTCATGACAAATCCCGTGCCCGTAACCTTCCTCCTCCTACCGCGCTAATCACGCACTCCTTCCTTTTCCGCGGTCCTTCCTTTCCGGCACTCCTTCGTTTCAACGCGTTCTTTCTTCCTATGGATTTCAACGCCCAGCATCAGGAGAGGCCGCCGCCATAGGATTCATCGTTCGTCCCGGTGCAGCAGCAGCAGTGCAGCACCGTATACGACATCATATACCAGTCTCCGCGCCGCCCGATCGCCAGGCCGGCTTGCAGCAGCCTCAGAGTTGTTCGGCGGCGCGGCCGTCGCGCCCGATGCTCCCGCCCCGCGTGCCCGCCGATCCCTGACAGCGACTGCCGCAGCGACTGCGGCTTCTCAGCCTCGGTCGTGGGCGACAACTGCACGGACGCGGCCGCCTCCTGCCCGCTCCCGTTCGACCTCAACCTACCTCCTGGCGGCGGCGGGTTTAACGCCGATGAGGAGGATCAGCTCAGGCTCACGGCGCTGCGGCTGTGACATCGAGCTCGATTGAGCATCGAGTCCGCTGCTTAGAGAAGAGGAAAAGGAGAAAAATATCTGGTTCTTCCCCTCTCTCGTAGCCGGCACCAGCTCTGCCTCCCTCCACTAGGATGTTGTTATGGTTGTTTACTTGATCTGATTGATGATTACTATTTGGCTGAATCCTGCTCGACTTATTTGCCTGAGACCAATTTTATATTTGTCGTCGATCAGGTGCTCTTCGTCACGGACCATTTGATCTCAAAATCACATAGAGGTATCTATCAAGTTGCCTTCCTGTTTATTTTTTTAATATAATCTGCGCTTTTGATATCAGTTTGGTTCGTCAGAAAAATGAGATCAGTTTTATATTTGCCGGCGATCAGGTGCTCTTCGTCAGGGACCATTTGATCTCAAAATCACGTACAGGTACCTATCAAGTTGCCTTCCTATTTTTTTAATATAATTTGTGCCTTTGATATCAGTTTGGTTCGTCAGAAAAATGAGATCAGTTTTATATTTGCCGGCGATCAGGTGCTCTTCGTCAGGGACCATTTGATCTCAAAATCACGTACAGGTACCTATCAAGTTGCCTTCCTATTTTTTTAATATAATCTGTGCCTTTGATATCAGTTTGGTTCATCAGAAAAATGAGATCAGTTTTATATTTGCCAGCGATCAGGTGCTCTTCGTTAGGGACTATTTGATCTCAAAATCACGTACATGTACTTATCAAGTTACCTTCATATTTTTTTAATATAATCTGTGTCTTTGATATCAGACCATTCAACTAAGAGATTCTCCACTTGTCAACGGGGACTCCAACAGATGGACACACCCCCTTAAGTGATTTAACAAACGTCCAAACCCCAGGTACGTGATTAAACAAATGACCAAACCGTCCAAGCTTTGTATATATAACACCAACATGCCGATCAGATTGCACATAAGAAGAGCGCAAGAGGGAGGAAAGAAATAGGAAACAACTCGAGTACCGCGAAAGATTAAGGGCACAATGAACGGAGGAACAAAGGGAGGAGATAAATAGGAAGCAGCGTGAGTATCATGCGAGGCGAGAGGCTGAAAGAAGTGCACTTTCAACGCCAACGGAACAACCGCGACCTTCGGCAGGTAACGATATCCAAATTCAAAATGTGTTGTCTTAACAAGTTATTATATATAGTAGGGTATTATGTCACAAGTGACTTGTTATGGATAAGTGTATTCCTGATACTATGCACGTTTTTTTGTTACGAAGACTATATAGTTATTATATATAATTGCGTGTGACTTAAACTATCGAAGAATGTCGTTGTTTGGTTATTTACATGTGATTGCGAGATAAAACCGTTGCGTTAGCACGGGCATTATACTAGTAGTGAATTAGGACAACAAATCCAATGTCGAATTAGCTTTTCTATCGCCCCTAGAAGGAGAGGTGGAAATCCTATATACATCTCAGAGGTTGGAATAATGGCACCTGCGAACCAGCCGTCGGTTACACAAAAATATGTTATTATGGGATGTGTAAACAAGCTTCAAGAATATGGGTACACTCTGCCTACATTCTCCTTTTTGTTGATGACAGCTAAAAGTAGGAATATGCTTCATGATGTTGCGGGATTGGCTGCAAACCAGGCTCGGAGGAACCAAAATGATGTGGTAATCTTGATATGTTTTTTTTTTGAGTATATCTCGATATGTTAATTTATCACCTAGCTTATACCTAGAAACGATGTGGTAATCTCGAGATGTTCTCATATTTTTTTCCAATAATTACAGGTTCAAGTGTATGACTTAACCTACGCTGGGTGTAGTTATGCATCCATTCTAACCCAGACAATGTCTCGATTAGGTTATGTTTGGACATGGGCAAATCCAATACCAACTCGCACTACAGATGGATATCAGGCAAAGGTGGTTGTCCGCAAGATTGGAGACCCAGCGACACGTCCAGCGCGGTTAAACGTCGTCAGTACACCATGTCGTCGTAGTTGTGAAGCAAAGAATGATGTATTAGTTAGAATGTTGGTCTACATTTGGGAGATTTGTGCATTACAGATCGGTGACCTACACTTCAGCCATTTTTTTCTACAAGACCGACAGCAGTGAACTTGTAGTGAAGTTGTAGTTGTAGTACAACTTGTAGTTGGATGTGACTTGTTTTAAATTATGCACTTTTTAAATTATGCAACTTTGTATGGATGTGATATATATATGTGACTTGTTTTTAATTATGCAAGTTTGTATGAATGTGATATATATGTGATTTATTTTAAATTGTGTTTGTAAGGTGGAATGAGAAATCAGAAAACTAAAAAAAATTAAGGTCAACATGCCGAGCGCCACCACGTTGGCGCTCGGTAGAGTGACCATATTCTACCGAGCACCAAACTACCGTGCTCGGTAGAGTTGACGGCAGGGGCGCCGTCCACGATGTCAGACGCTGGGGCGTCAACTTCACCGAGGGAGCTTCTTTAGGGAGAGATGACTCTCGGTGGAGGCAGACCCTACCGAGGGAGGCACGTTACCGAGGGTTGGGCTCTCGGTAGAGTGATCTCTACCGAGAGCTTTCATTCTCCGAGAGCTACTCTCGGTAGAGGGAGAGTCTACCGAGCGCTTCTCGTAGGGCGCTCGGTACACTGTCTGGTGCTCGGTGGAAGCCGTCTGTGCTGTAGTACGCCTCTTATGGGGACGATTAACTACAGTAGTACGTAAACAAATCTGCTAAATATAACCAAACCGTGGGCCTCCAAACGTCACCACAAGACAAGCGTTAAAATTTGAATCATAATCCAACATTTTAGACCAGCTCAATCCATCACGCCAGCAAGCACACCATGAGCACTGGAGACCCCTATACCGGTTGTAAAAATTCCATGGATATATAACACAACCATTATGTTGGAATAAGAACGTCAGGACGTTGGTGCAGGACCTGCGCCCACATGTTGTTTGCCTTGTAGAAACTAAACTCATCTGAAAACAATCCCGCCGCTCAAGCTTGTTTCTTATGCTCGGCATAAACTTTATTGTGCTAGCTGAAGTGTAGTGTAGTCGAGTCTTTTTTGTCCTCTACAAAACAAACATTAACATTTCTTTACACCAACACTTTACAGTATGCAACAACAATGTCATTTCCCCACATATATCGACCATCCAAACGAAAAGAGAGCACACGCATGAATCTCCCGACATTTTCCACAACTGCAACGCCAACATCTGTGATCCACTGAAACCTTGAATATACTGTGTTTCCACACTAACCAACACATGAAAGAACTTCAAATTCGGACAGGAACGTCATAAGGAGTGGCCAAAAGGTGCAGCTGGTTGCGTCTCTTGGCTGTCGCGCCAACTACCATCTCCATGTCTAGCTCCTCCGGCCGCATTTTCCCCGGCAGGCTCCAATCGAAGTAGTAGAGGAGCCGCGCCACGAGGAGCTCCAGCGTGGCCATCCCGAACGCCGAGCCAGGGCACATCCTCCTCCCGCCGCCGAACGGCAGGTACTGGAACGCCATGCCCTTGTAGTCGGCCTCGCTGTCCTCGAACCTCGTCGGCCTGAACTCCTCCGCATCGTCGCCCCAGTACTCGGGGCTTCTCGCCATCGCCCACGCGTTGACCATCACCCTGCAGCCCTGGGTGACCTCGAAGCCGCCGATGTCGCAGGTCTCCCGGCAGACACGGGGCAGGAGCAGGGGAACAGACGGGTGGAGCCTCAGTGTCTCCTTGATCACCAGCCTCGTATAGTGTAGCGCGTCCATGCGAGACTCGTGGTGCTGTGGGGTGACGTCGTTGAAGGCTGTCCGAACCTCTGCCTGTGCCCTCGCCATGGCTTCAGGATTTCTGATTAGCTCCGACATCACCCACTCGGCAGTGGACGAGATTGTATCTGTCCCTGCTATGAATAGATCCTACACATACACACATGATTGATATAGAAAAAAACAGCAGTCAAAATGATAACCCTGTTCGCTTCGACTTATCAGTTGCAGAAACCATGAGTCAAACAGAGATATTACCACTATAATGGCCTTGATGTTTGCGTTGCCGAAGGGGAAGGCGAACTCCTGGTTGTCCCGGACCCTCAGCATGATGCTGAGCAGGTTATCTTCTCCTGCAGCTGCAGACTCATCCTTCCACCTCGCCTCGCACTCGTCGATGATCTTGTCGAACAGCTCATCGAGCTGCCGGTGCGCCCTCCACAGCCGGCGTCTCGTCCCTGCCAGGACATCGATGAAAGACAGCGACGGGAAAAGGTCCGAGACGCAGAAACCTGAGGCGTCGCTCAACACCACGGCGACCGCCGACAGGAACTGGTCCCTGCGCTCGCCGCTGCAGCCGTCGCCGAACGTCGCCAGACCCGTGATGGAGTTGGTGCACGATACCAGCAGCCTGCCGAGGTTCACAGCAGGACCATGGTCTGTGCGGATCTGCGCGACCAGGGACATGGTCTCGATTTCCCTGATGGGCGCGAGCTGCCTGACCTTGCGTGCGCTGAGGAGCTCGACCACGCAGAGCTTGCGTAGCGCGCGCCAGTAGTCGCCGTAGGGCGCGCAGGCGAGGTCCCGGGCGCCGTAGCAGATGATCTCTGCGACGACGAGGCTCGGGCGCGACGCAAAGCTGATGTCGTGCGCCTGGAGGACCTCCTGCGCCGCGGCAGGGGACGAGATCACCACGGTGTCCACCTGCCCCAGCCGCAGGAGCATCACCGGACCGTGCCTCACGGCGAGGTCCCGGAGGGCGACCTGTGGCTGCGAGGTGAGCATGTGGTGGATGCTGCCCACCAAGGGGAACGCCCATGGACCCGGCGGCCGCCTCTTCTTGGAGCTGGAGTTGGCTCTCAAGGATGATACCAGGATCAGCAGTGAAACGAGGAACAGGAAGACGGTCAGGGCGGCGCTTCCGCTAATCTCCATGATTGCTGGTGGAATGGGAGGATCAGATTCGTTCAAGTCACACAAACTGTGGCGTCGTTCAAGTCACAAAGGTAGCATATATATCTCCTCTCTCTCATAGGCATACACCACCAGATGGAAAATTATTTCCTAATATAAAAGTTGTAGCAGTTGAAGCTCTCTCGTAAAAACCAACCATCGCCGAACTCGTGTTTAACGATTATCAAGACATGAGGTCAGCTGCCGAATGGTAGCTTTAGTTTATATCGTCTCGTGCTCACATACAGAGCATTATAGTAGTGAGCAATTATATCTTAAATGTTAGAGATGCCGTAAAGAAATGGAGCTAACAGATTCTGAAGGACCGAAACGGCTTGAGAGAGGGGGGGGGGGGTGAATGGGAGCCAAAAATTTCTTTCGAAAATTATGGTCCTTGGCTCAACACCTGACCCCAAAAGCAAACTGACGCAAGATGCAAATAAAACGCGCGCTAACTGGTAGCAAGATGTCACGCATGAAGTGTTGGGCACACCGAATCCAAAGGAACACACAGAGAACGAATCGGAGTTCAAACATACAAACCGTGGATGGAATAGCGAGCCGAAAATTAGAGCCAATAAAAAAAAAAACAGAGAAGCTGATTGCTTCTGTCACTGGAAATAACAGTAAGTGTTGGTCGTCTGCTAGGCGAGCAGGTTGTTGTGCTTGTTTGCTCGGTGTCGGACCTCCACAGAGAAACACAACAGAAACAACTCAAGAGGAGGTGCTGCATTGTAGCACGCATAACTCACGCATCAGGATAAGAAGTGACCCAAACATATCAAATATGCATCCGAGAAAACAAATAACGTGAGGAGGTACTAGGAACATGATTAAAATATTTGATTCATGATGACAAGGCCAAAAAATAATATGAGAAGCTGAATTACGGAAGGAAGCTGAGCTTTCTGACCAATCGAAATCAGCACATGCACGACAATTCAATAAAAAGGAAAACCTGCTGGACTCACGCACAGGAAGAAAATTCAGATTGACAGGATCGGAGCTGCACAGCTGTGATGAGCACGCACGGCTTCTGAGCACCGTCGTTGGTGTGCCTGCACCTCCAACCGAACCAACGATCTGACGCGCCAGACACCAAAAATCGATCAGCAAATTCAAGACACCATCGCTGAATTTCAGATGGCACGAGAAGGGATTAGGGCCTCCTCTTCCCAAGCGAAAATCACAGGAAATACATGGACGAATTTTCCAGTTTCTTTGACCTCTCTCAAGAACACTACGAAAGAGAAAAACCTACGGTAAAAAGGAAAAACGGGATTAGGAGAGATGCCGGAGGTTGGGACTCCCTCTATCTATTTAACAGGTTTATTTCACTCCCTATTTTATCCCTAAGCCTAATTAGAGCCAAACCAAAAATAGCCATGGGCGATATGGTAAGACTCGGGATAAACTTGATTCGACGGCCACCGCGCCTTCTCATCGGTAGCTTCGCTTCAACGTGAACTCCCAGATGCCGCCACGTGCCGCCCCTTCGTCCCACCGGAAACATCCGCCTGGGTTTTGAGGCCCAAACCCGTGAAACCCGCCGATGGTTTTGAGGCCCAAACCACCAAACCCGTGCCCGCGGTTTTGAGGCCCAAACCACGAAACCTGCGCGGATGGTTTTGAGGACAAACCACCAAACCTCCTCGACACGTGTCATCACCGTCTTAACCGCCCGAAGTCGCCAAGTCATCCGAGCTCCCCCCGCTCAGCCCGCCGCGCTTCGCCGTCTTGACCCGATCGACACGGTCACTCCACGCGTCCTTGCACTTGTCGATGTCCCAAGTGTCAGCCACCACGGCTGGCCACCCGGCGCTCCGGTCCCTCGATCCAAGCCTCACGTCCGCCCTTCACCGCTCCAGGTCCATCGGCACGGCACATCCTCCTTGATCTTCACCTCGCCGTTGACCACCGTCTCGAGCTCAACACCTGCACAACACAAGCCAAGAAACAACGTCTACCGACACACCGCGTGTGCCGGGTGAAGGTAACCGAGGTAGAAAGAAAGTGAAAATAGAATAAAAATGTTGAGAGTTGACAATGACTCATCACAAAATCTAAACACAAATGATTATAATCAACCATGTGTTCGCAGATTCTCTGTACTGCTCTCTCATGAATTAAACTTTATACAGATTACATCAAGTATAGGGTATACAACTCACAGTTGACTGGAATGGCAGCAACCGACGCGCTGGTGAGTGTGTGGTCACCATATGGCAACTACCCACTGCAGTGCAGATGCAGAAACTAAACGCCGTAAGGTACCTGTCCTCAACACCCCCTCCCCGGCGGCAGTCCCAACTGTGGTGGGAATGAGACCAAGATTCGAGCGGAACACCTCGAACGTCCTCGTCGAGACTGAATGTTAAGTTTGGTCGAAAACATTAATCGATCTTGACCAAAATGATACAAAGAATTATACATATTTTTATTAGATATACTATGAAAATCTTACTACTACTAAGTGGAGGCTCCAATTAAGCCTCCTCGTTAATCCTCATCCAACGCTCTAGAAAAAAAAAGATAAATACTAGCAATTCTAACATTAATTAGAAATATCTGGCCACAAATCAAAAGACTCTAGCCATCTATAACCATTGGATCTAAATTTAATGTTCTAAGTAATTACCCATCTCTACCATTATAGATTAAGAAAAATAATAGCCTAAAATTACCAAACACGTTAAAATATATCCAATGAACAACCCAACTCACGTTTACAAGAATATGTTAATATAAAATAAAATAAAATAAAATAAAAATTAAAGGGAGACCAATCACGTTTTTTTTTAAATTACACAAGACAACGCAGACACTCAACACACACGCACGCACACTCACCCCTATAAACACACGCACGCAAACCCTACCCCTATGAGCACCTTTGAAGGATTGAGCCTGCAATCTTGTAGTTCACGAAGTCACCACAGCGCCGCCATTGCCGACGGGGGACGCCGCCTATCACTTAATGCGCAGCGCCGAAAAATCCTGGAATAAACTCAGGATAAAGTGTCGCACCCAGGATTTGAACCCTGGGTGGGAGCCCCACAACCAATGGCCTTTGCCATTGCGCTATGAACCCCTTGACGACTATTATCAATATAAAAAATAAACTGGGACTCGCGTTGGTTGCCACTACCGAAATTGTAGGCACAAAAATCCTACTCCTTGCGCCGCACACACTGACAAGCCGGAATAGCTGGCTTTACTCTCGCTCGAGCGTCTTGAATCGAAGGCGTGCCAGTCAATTTGACCTGTTAATTGACAAGGAGGTAAACGTGAGATCTGGAACATGCCTGGTGAGACCAAGACAGTTCGCATGTATGGCTCTAAGGCGGATGTAAAGACATATAGCTATGAGAGCTATCTCGTCGACAGATAATGAATGCATTCGGTAAGCATGTATAAAGATGTAACGTAATACTTGATTTGCCGAATGATCATAGAAGACATGTTTGAACAAGTAAAGTCGATCATCATGATATGTCATCATAAAGTTCTATTGCACGGATCGAATTAATTGACAACATGGAACAAAAGCAGGTAACTCATAAATAAAAACCTAATCTAAATGACACATGCATAGGTTTCATCCAACTAGTCTGCCGCACGTCTAGCCTTCCTAAACCCGTCAAGTTTAAACCCTTGCAAGCTAATCCACCGCATGATACCACTTGCTACAGATATAAACCACCTACCACGACTAGATCAATCCACCGCATGATACAATCTAACCATGATAAGCTAAAAGCACGCATACATCTAAATAGATCTATAAATACTCATTACTCGTTGAGGCGCGTATGCATAGACAAGTAAAGTACACATGCAAACCTAATCTAAAGCAAAGCCAGAGATTCGTCCCGATCAGTCCTAACAGCAATCCACCGCATGATACACTGCAACAAGCTAATCCATCGCATGATACGGCTTGCCAGACTTAACCGTTCTAAACCCTCTTCGTCCTAACAGCAATCCACCGCATGATACACTGCAACAAGCTAATCCACCGCATGATACGGCTTGCCAGACTAGACTCTAACGATAGGTAGATTTACACATGCAAGATACAAGTAAACACATAACTGTGTTCGGCAAGCTTGCCGAATCCAGGGTCCATGAAGAAGAAACTTACACGTAAAACCTTAGCCCCGCCGCACGACTCATGACTAAACATGTAAGAACCAGAAACACGTGACAACCTAGATTGATCTAGGTTTTGGCTATGAAAGAACAAATAGATCTAATGACAAGCCAATGATAAATATTGAGAGTACTGATGGCATATAGATCTAACAAAAGATAAAGCCGAGCCACATCAATCTAGATTGGGCAAAGAGTGTGTGCAAACATAAATAAATAAATAGATAAACAAATAGGAATCATGCACCACTCGGTAACTTAATGAATTCATTAGGGTGCCAAGCCTAATGAAGCCGATAACTAGCTCTTAGCCAGATCTTAGCCCACCGGATGGCTCATGATCGACAAAAGAACCCTCTTGCCCCTGATAGCTTAAATCCGCCTGACGATACTAAGCGTGAACAAGACTTCTTGCAATAATCTAAATCCGCCTGACGATACTAGACATGGTGCAAGGTTGCCGGTACTTACGGAGGTCGACGGGTCGATGAATCCTCTCGCAGATAGATCGGCGACACGACCGGACTCGAAGGGTGGCGGAGCCAAGGCACGGAGCCGGGTTGGTTGTATTTGATTTGGTAGCTCGTTTTTACGGTTGCGGGGGTCTCAATTTATACCCCGGGCTTATTGAGTCCTAACTAATTATGAATAATAATGACGAGAATATCTAGCTAAGATACATTGTCCTCCAAGTCTTTCTGAGTCGTGGAATTATACGTGATGTGGGCCCTCGTCCTCAAAATATTCTCCTTGGTGCTCCACGTTTGCCGAACCGTCTCTCGCTCGGCTCCTTCTTGGACTCGGGCTCCTTAGCCGAATAACAACGGCTTCGAATGCTTATAGCACTGCAGCTACATTCTTGCTGGCCGAATGACCTCTTACCGGATCATCGTTTGCCGGCCCATCTGTCATCCAGGCTTTACCAAATTTTGGTGTTAACATATGCCCCCTCAATTTTAGAGTAAAAGAGGCCCTTTTGCTCTGAAATTGACCATGATCTGCTAAAATCTCGGGCCAAGCCTTTTAATGCGGGCTAAAATTACCAAGGCCCATCTTTCGGAAATTTCTGCGACACGGTTTCAACCCTTCAGTTTCTTCTTGGGACTTGTGCCACCGGAGTTTCCACCAATGTGAATCGGCAAGCCAAGCCGCTTCTGCTTCTCAAGATAAGCACCGAATAGCCCTCTCAGATTGCTCCTCTTTAGGTTTTCTTCTGTATAAATACAGGTGAACTCCTTCAGCCGAGAGTAGTCATCCAGATCTCCTTTCTATCCTTCAAATTTTCTCCTCCTCTTCCAAGATCTAAGTCACCAGATGGCAAGTTCAAGCAACAAGCGCCCGGCTGATTCGGCAGATCCACGCCCTCCGAAGAGGCCTGCAACAAAGTAAGTACGTCTTTGTATATCTCAATCCAATCTCATTTTGTACTTACTAATCCTGATCTTTCTTCTTAAAATCTTCAGCGACGAGGAAAACGCCCAACTCCGTTGTCAGCTGGCGAGGGCACAGACCCTTTTCAAGGAGGAAAAGGAAAATCACGACATAACAATCAAGATACTGGAGGATGCAGAGGAGGCCATGCATCGCCTTGATAGGGAAATGAAGCCCAAATGCGTCATAGCAATGGTGAGTTTTCGTTATGATGCTCCGTCTTCCTTTTCTTGTATTCTGAACACAACTCTCTCATTCAAATCCTTTTATGTTTCAGACTTGGCAACGAAGCTCCATCGCCTGAAGGTTGCTACTGGCAGGCTGATCAGGGAGCTTGAAAGGGACGATCCTCCAGGCCCTGACCGCATCTAGAGGCTTCAGCAAGCCTATGGGTTTCTGAAGACTATCTACAACATGGTCGTAGATTAGGGAGAAACTAGTCACTATGTAATGGACATGTATTTCCTGCCTCTGTTAATAAAGAATCAGTTTCCTTTCTTCTGCTTCTGTGATTTTGTTTCTGTTGAATTAAACTAAGCAATCTCAATGCCAAATCACCTTGCCGACCACCACTACCGATCAAGCCTTTAACCGAATAGATCTTATGAAAACTGCCGTCAACTTTCTCTGCCTCCTTTGAAGAAAATCTTAAATCCGATTAACAGTAGGTAGTGGCATTGATGATAACGAAACATGCTCAAAGCAGAGAGGAATCAAATCCCATGACTCTGTTTTTTTTTCATCTTGAACAATCAATGAGATTTTCTTCTATCCATACCGATTGCCCTTGTGTATTAATCCTCCGTTCTTGCAAATATGGATGAAATCCTTGTTTGAACAAAGCGGTTGAACCTTTCCTGACGTCACTATTAACCAAATCTTCCAATAATGTAAGAAATCCGATTTTAAAACTCGCGGAATTAATTGTTCATTGTATCATTAAATGTGACTTGGCTTTCCCTTCTCCCAATAAACCAACCAGGGGTAAAAATGTCAGTCCGAGAGAAGGTGAATCGAAAAAGCTGGTTCCGCTGAAAACTTATTTTAATATACTCCGGCCAATCAGCTTCCTTTTCATTAAATACCTGGTTTTATATGTTCAAACGCAATTGAGATTCTCACTGCAAATTTGTTCATCACCCTTTTCCTTTCTCATCGAGTATCTTCCATCAAGACCAGTAATTTCCAATGGCGGGTAAAGGAAAGGAGATTGCTGAGGAATCAACAGTTCAGGGTCCTCCACCACCTGCTCCGCATTCGCTCGGGTAAGATTGAACCCTTCGCAGATCTAGTCATCTCTTATCTTGATGCATTCTAATCCTTCCACTTCTAGATCACCAATGCACCCGGACTTCTTGTTTGGCACTCGGCGCATTCCAATCCCCATCTCATCAGACTCTTCTGATGATGATTCACCGGCGGATGCAGAGACTCTCCGCAATCAGCTGCGTGAAGAGAGACGCCGTCGTAGGGAGCTCCAGGCAGATCTGGATGTGACAGCTCCTTATGCCGCTGCAGAGCGTGAACGCCGTATGGCTTTGGAGGTCCATATTGGTGGTACGTTTAAGACTCAACCTGTTTGTATGTTGCTGTCATGGTGATCTGATTGTTTCTCATTTCATTCATCATCCAGAACTGTCCGAGCGCCATCAGTGCCTCCATAAAGCGGTGTCCAGTTTGGTGCGAGCGCTTGACATGCCAGTGAACCCACCGGCCCCACGCATCCAGGAGATCGTTGATAAGATCAAGGATGCCATGAAGAAGAAGTGAAGAACTGTGACCAGGATGGTGCCGAATAGTACCTAGGATCAGGACCAATGTAGGAACCTTTTGTGATGTATTCGGCAGTGTCTTTTGTAACAAACTTTCTGGAATTCCTGAATAAAGACTTTTCTGTCTCCATATTGATGCGTTTTTTTTATTTTTTTTGCACTAAAGGCGACATAACAAATTTATGCCTACTGTTCTCCAAATCTATGGAGTATTTTTTCGCTAAAGGCGATGGTTTACACATCGGCTATCTCTTATGAATAGAACAAATTTTCTTTGCTCACAACTATTAAATCATACGTGTCGGCCAATCACATCGACAATAATCGATTCTTCAAAAGCCGACACGAAATCTTTCCTCGAAATTACTATGAGAGCCGACTATCTCGATCGGTCTGGCCGGTCTTTGTAACGAGTAAATCTTGACAGGACCTTCTTCCCATTCTCTTTCCGAAAAGCATTCCACGCCTTCATATTCCCGAGCGATGGCTCGATTTTTGCATTGCTTACCGAATCATCGGCTTGCACTATCTCGACATCATCACCGTTCCACTGGATGAGGACTTGATGCATGGTGGATGGAACGCAACAGTTAGCATGGATCCAATCTCTTCCAAGTAATAAGGTGTAGGACCCCTTACTATCGACCACAAAGAAGGTAGTGATCAAAGTTTTTGAGCCGATCATCAACTCAACGTGAACGGCTCCATGGGTATCTGAAGGATTTCCAGCAAAGTCCCTGAGCACAATGTCTGTCTTGAGCAAATCCTCCTTGGTCATCCCCAGCTTCCTGAAGGTTGTATATGGCATGATGTTGATTGCAGCTCCCCCATCGACGAACATATGAGTCAGAGGTTTTCCATTAACATATCCCTTCAGGTAAAGAGGCTTCAGATGGTTGTGCTTCCTAGGCCTGTTGAATACAGCCTGTCTTGATAGAGCCAACTGTCCTAGGAGATCAATCATCTCTTTGTTATCAAAATTAGAATAGGCCTCTTCATCTGAATAAGCATCTTGTTCCTCTGGATCATCGGTAGCTTGCTCGATGAGGTCTTTGCAAACTCTATTGGGATGTAGAAGACCATGCTAACATCTGCCGAACGCCCACTTGCCGAATACTCTTCTGCCGAATGACTGGCTTCCTGAGTTTCCTTCTTTGGGTGCCACACCTGTCTGCGTTCGACTGTTGCTTCCTTGAGCTCCTTGTTCTTGAGACGTTGGACTCTTCTTTTCTGGCTTTTCCTTAGACCAGGAGGGCACCACTGTCCCTTTTGGCACTCATACTCCCGAGGAGAGTCTATGTCATCATCGAGAATCCTCCACATCAGCCCAAGCTTGATCTCGCAATCCTTTTACCGACGTGAGGTGTATTGTTTTCATTTTTAAGCGCCGATCATCCTCTGGGAAGCGTGCCCCCAGTCTTTCTTGGATGGGGGGCGGTTGACTCATGCCCTGTCTCTGTACCCGTGGTATTGCTTACTGCATTCAAGGCAATTGTTCCTAGCAGGCAACTTCAAGCCTTCATTCTAGCAATGCCTAAAGAAAGGACAGTCCCAATGAGACTCCTCTCGCTCCTTCATGTACTCTTCCTGTTCTCGGTGGTACATCTCTTCTTCATTACCCTGCTTTGTTCTCTTGCAAGTCTGCCGATCCTGCGGTATTGCTTCTCTTCTTTGTCTTTGCCACTTGTTCAGCAATATACGAGATGTCACCCTTGGTTTGGAGGTTTCTCCTTTCTCTGTTCGGCTATTTGGAAACCAAACACGATGCTGCTGGAGCTCAACACTAGACACCTGCCGACTAGGGTCAACTGAACCACTTTGCTTTGCCCTCTCAGAAGTTAGCACTCTCATTGGGGCTTTACCCTTAGGATCACTGGCAGAAACCATGCACGAATCGAAAGCAACCATGCCTGCAGGGAAGGGCTCCTTATCCACCTTCATGTTGTTGTTGAACTTGAGGAGACCCTGCTATATGGCCCTTTGAATCTGCTGTTTAAAGATTCGGCAGTCAGTGATGTTGTGAGTGATCATGTCATGGAAGCCACAATATCTGCCAGTCTTGACCCAATCTGGACGCTTCATAGAATGATTCTCTAGTAGCTTGATACGTCCTTCCTTGACTAAAAACTCAAAGAGCTTCTTCGACTTGGAGACGTTGAAGTCATATGCCCCCTTGAGTGTCTTCATCCAGCGCTGATTAACCTGGACAGGCTCCTTGCCCCAAGTGAATTCGGCAGCTGCTACATCCTCCTGGCCGTCATCATCATCTTCTCCCTCTTCCAGGAAGTAGCTATATGTCTGATAAGATACGTTGCCCCCTTTCTGAAAACGGGTATCTTTCTTGATGCTCTGGAACTGATTGGCCATGAGTGACAGGCGCCTAGAGAGTTGTCCTAGGTCATCAAACTCCATGCCGGCTAGCCTCCCACGATGGTCGGATGCATTCCCCGAATGGCTACGGCCGACAAGCGATGGTCCGGCAAGCTCAAAGAATAACAGAATTCTTTATCTCTCTCGACCTGCGCGCAAGAACTCTTGTGGTGTTTCATTGTACTTACGTGTCAACCCCATCAAGTCAACAAGCTCTTTCTCATTGGAACCATTTGTAGAAGTATGAATGAAACTTATCTTCTAGCTCAGACCAGGTTCCAATAGAATTGGCCGGCAACGTGGCAAACCATGTGAAAGCCGGCCCTGTAAGGGATGATGGGAAGAAGCGAATCCTCCATGCTTCATCATTGGCAAGCTCTCCCAACTAAATCAGATACCGACTGATGTGTTCGGTAGTGGAAGTATCATCTTGTCCAGAGAACTTGGTCAAGTCGGTTGGAGGCTTCAGTCTTGAAGGAAGCGCCACTCTGTTATACCAATCAGGATATGGAGACTGATACACATAGGGCCGATTCTTGGGCTTGATCCCAAATTGGTGTTGCATCATATCGGCCATCCTCACTAGGAGTATATCCATGTTTGAATTTTGTGGTCCATGAGATTGTCTTGACTGTCCAGCTGGCTTATACCCAGGATTTGGCATAGCATGAACTGTGGAATAGTCAACGAACTCTGTGTAACCAGGGCCAAAGGGATTTCTCTCGCAACCCCCGGCTATTGGAGCTATCGAATACGTGTTGTATCTTTGGAGGGTTCCCAGGTGTACCGAACGCCGCTTCTCCATGTGTCTTGGCTCCGGATCCCCCTACGTTTTTTACGGTGTCTTGTTCTCTCCTCTAGATTCTTGATTTATAGCTCCTTTCTTTGGTGGTGGCTTAGGCGTTTATATGTATCTTGGCCCCGATAGCTCACCAAGCCGAGCTTCAAAGTGTTGATCAAACTCGGGTCCAAAACTAGCCTTCATGATATCGCGAAAAGTATTGAAGAACACCGTGTTGTGATTGGTCATTGCATTCCCAACGGCAGCTGCAACAATCTCCTCCATCCGACGAATTTCTTCAAGACTTGGTTCTTCATCTTCCTTTCCTGCCCCCTCTTCTATGTCAGAAACTGTTTGAGCATATTCCTTATCACCGGGCATCACTATCTTTGGAAGATCTGTCTTTTGGATGGTTGTGCCGCTCTTGTTCTTGGAGAAGCATGACATGCACTTTTGCGAGAAGGCTGCGCACATGTCCCTCACTGTGGCCTCCAGGTCAGGTGGAAGGTCATCCATCTGGAGCTGAATGATATTGTTCTTGTTGACTTCGTCAGGCATCGCGTTTTGATCTTGACGTGTCCCACCGAGCGTGCCAAAAAGTGTGTAGGCACAAAAATCCTACTCCTTGCGCCGCACACACTGACAAGCCGGAATAGCTGGCTTTACTCTCGCTCGAGCGTCTTGAATCGAAGGCGTGCCAGTCAATTTGACCTGTTAATTGACAAGGAGGTAAACGTGAGATCTGGAACATGCCTGGTGAGACCAAGACAGTTCCGCATGTATGGCTCTAAGGCCAGATGTAAAGACATATAGCTATGAGAGCTATCTGTCGACAGATAATGAATGCATTCGGTAAGCATGTATAAAGATGTAACGTAATAACAGTTGCCGAATGATCATAGAAGACATGTTTGAACAAGTAAAGTCGATCATCATGATATGTCATCATAAAGTTCTATTGCACGGATCGAATTAATTGACAACATGGAACAAAAAGCAGGTAACTCATAAATAAAAACCTAATCTAAATGACACATGCATAGGTTTCATCCAACTAGTCTGCCGCACGTCTAGCCTTCCTAAACCCGTCAAGTTTAAACCCTTGCAAGCTAATCCACCGCATGATACCACTTGCTACAGATATAAACCACCTACCACGACTAGATCAATCCACCGCATGATACAATCTAACCATGATAAGCTAAAAGCACGCATACATCTAAATAGATCTATAAATACTCATTACTCGTTGAGGCGCGTATGCATAGACAAGTAAAGTACACATGCAAACCTAATCTAAAGCAAAGCCAGAGATTCGTCCCGATCAGTCCTAACAGCAATCCACCGCATGATACACTGCAACAAGCTAATCCACCGCATGATACGGCTTGCGGACTTAACCGTTCTAAACCCTTCTCGTTCCTAACAGCAATCCACCGCATGATACACTGCAACAAGCTAATCCACCGCATGATACGGCTTGCCAGACTAGACTCTAACGATAGGTAGATTTACACATGCAAGATACAAGTAAACACATAACTGTGTTCGGCAAGCTTGCCGAATCCAGGGTCCATGAAGAAGAAACTTACACGTAAAACCTTAGCCTGCCGCACGACTCATGACTAAACATGTAAGAACCCGCAACACGTGACAACCTAGATTGATCTAGGTTTGGCTATGAAAGAACAGATAGATCTAAATATGACAAGCCAATGATAAATATTGAGAGTACTGATGGCATATAGATCTAACAAAAGATAAAGCCAAGCCACATCAATCTAGATTGGGCAAAGAGTGTGTGCAAACATAAATAAATAAATAGATAAACAAATAGGAATCATGCACCACTCGGTAACTTAATGAATTCATTAGGGTGCCAAGCCTAATGAAGCCGATAACTAGCTCTTAGCCAGATCTTAGCCCACCGGATGGCTCATGATCGACAAAAGAACCCTCTTGCCCCTGATAGCTTAAATCCGCCTGACGATACTAAGCGTGAACAAGTCTTCTTGCAATAATCTAAATCCGCTGACGATACTAGACATGGTGCAAGGTTGCCGGTACTTTACGGAGGTCGGACGGGTCGATGAATCCTCTCATGATAGATCGGCGACACGACCGGACTCGAAGGGTGGCCGGAGCCAAGGCACGGAGCGGGGGTTGGTTGTATTTGATTTGGTAGCTCGTTTTACAGTTGCCGGGGGTCTCATATTTATACCCTAGGCTTATTGAGTCCTAACTAATTACGAATAATAATGACGAGAATATCTAGCTAAGATACATTGTCCTCCAAGTCTTCTCGGAGTCGTGGAATTATACGTGATGTGGGCCCTCGTCCTCAAAATATTCTCCTTGGTGCTCCACGTTTGCTGAACCGTCTCTCGCTCAGCTCCTTCTTGGACTCAGGCTCCTTAGCCGAATAACAGCGGCTTCCCGAATGCTTATAGCACTGCAGCTACATTCTTGCTGGCCGAATGACCTCTTACCGAATCATCGTTTGCCGGCCCATCTGTCATCCAGGCTTTACCAAATTTTGGTGTTAACAGAAATATAATTAAAATAACTCTAAAAAGTGAATCTATGTGCTTTATGTGTGCTTTCCCAGAACTCATCTAATCTAGCGCATCACGGTTGCATGCAGCTTCTTCTCACGACGTAGGCAACTTGGACACGCGCCAGCCGCCATCAATCGCCAATCCGCAGCATCCTACCCCTATCTAGCCTCGACCCTCTTCCCAATTACGAGACCAATGGTTTCGTGTCATGATGTGGGTGGGTGGGGGGGGGGGGTGCGGAATGATACTGTCGTGCGGTGACGCAGAGATATTGGAAGGAGCTCGCCAAAGGGGTACGGCGGTGTGCCTCGAATGCAAGACATCGGACGAAGCTTGGCCGCCTAGGATTGCCGGAACATGGTGCATCTATGTCGTCGGTATACCACACATATGTCGCAGGTGACCTGCTGTGCCATTGTCGATCTTGCATGCCATGCAGAGCACACACTACGTCGTCAGACGAAGCATGTTGATTGTTTCTCATGATGTTGTAATTTTATTACTTTGGAGTCAGGTGACAAAGGGTTGCACATAATTAGAAGAGTAACACATTGAGTTTGTACTGAAGCAATCTGCCTTTCGAAAAAATTACGTACCTGTCATAATGAAAATCAAGCATAATAATAGATCTAATTAAAAAGGAAAACATAAATTACATTGCCATCTCTTATCTCACATGGTATTAGCCACCACCGTCGCAGCAGCCGGCCATAGTCATGCAACATCAATCAATAAGGGGTCGACCTTCCAATCCTGCACTAAGCTATGTCAGCAGTCACGTTGATTTTGCGTTGGCTTCCCTCCCAATCACGCCTTGCCGTTTCTTGGACGCCCCTCTGATCATCGTCAGAAGCAACCCCGTCGAAGTGCTTCCATGTGTGCACCAGAAGGCATGGGCTGCTGGTGTTCCCAGCAAAGCCTTCCATAGATGCATACAGGTAAACTAATAAATCGTCTATTATCTTTTACCCTGTAATGTAGATGGCTATATACATGGCATTTGATCAGTGACAATTTTTGAGTTGTTTGATTCATCTCTTCACAGACGTAAGAGGGTCATGATGAAGCTGAAAGAGCAACTTGGTGTGTGCAGGAACAGGCTAGAGAGCAAGGCAAGAGAGCTAAGGTAATGGCATAACATCAATTCCTACTACTATGTCCATTGGTGCTATGTTTGTATGTTGTAGGTATATTGCAATGGAACTCATGCGCAGGAACAGGCCAGAGAGCAAGGCAGTAGATTTCTTCGATCTTGTGATCCACGAGCTGGGCAAGCCAGACTCTAAATTGAACGAGGATTTGCGCCGGATTATTATGTTCTAGAGCTTTGGTGGATGATGAGATCTTTATCTACATAGCTGGCATAAATTGAGCTGAAGGTATGCTACTTAATTTAAATTAAAAATAATTTAATATACATAAAGTATGTGGTATATACTCTAAATTATACACTTACCTAGGACCTATAATACTTTTCAATGAAATAAAATATGAAAATTGTTAATAGAGTATAAAATAAGCATTGGAAATTCAGCTTAACATGTGGATAAAAAAGAATTGCAATATGTATACTAAAAGTTTAATTTATAATATAGGTTCACCATGGAACACAAAGGTATGGAACAATAGAGTATATAACATGATCTTAGGTTTCCACTAAATAACAAATCCTACAATTTGTAAATATAGGTCTCCAAAGAAGACTCCATGATAATCCTTACAAGGACCACAATAGAAAAGATACTTTCCAGAAATTCTCACACAAAATTAGAAACATCTAGCCACCAATTGTGTAGTAATAATGATGATGGTACATCTTCCTATTATTTGAGATTTCTTAGGTGCAAATAGTCATTATAAGCCTCAAATATTAATATCCTCTTGCGGTAAGCATATGTATCCATCCTAGATCTCTTGTTAAGCTCCAAACTAATCTTAAGCAATGGTGACTATTAGACAGTGGCGGATCCAGCTTCGAGCACGGGGGTGCATAAAAAAAATTATATACAAAAATCGATGAACCATTTTATAATTTAATAAAACCATATTATAGATCGATACAACCATATTACGATTCGGTAGAACGACATTAAATCTCAATATAAACAAAAAAATGTTAATTAGTTAAACTAGAACCGAAAGAAGTACCAATTCATGTCCTGTTAACTCTTGTAGAGGGGTACCTACTTATCTTTGACTTTGATTCCAAGATTAACAGGAAATATATCACATCAAGTTCTGGAAAATAATTACAAATTATATTTCACTCAGATATTAACTCTCTAGAGAGGAAACAATTAGTAATACTAGAAGGACATACCAGAATCCAGATCCTAGTGTGCAGTGTGCAACGTCCGCAAGATGGCTGGCGATGGCGTGGCGGCGTCCGCGAGAGCAGACCTTCGCGTTCGCGAGAGCGATCCAACTCCTGCTGTCCCGCGACTCTTTGTGTGCTGCGTACTGGGCCTATCTTGTTCCGTGTAGGAGTGTGCAGTCGGTAGTCCTGGGCTGGGCCGTGCGCCGCGTGCGGGATCCTGGCCGGCGTGGCCGCCTGTGCCTGGGAGATCGATCTGGAATCCACCGAACCAACGTGTTGGCTTTGCTCTGCTCCGGTCTGTACCAGATACAACGTATGTGTATGTATACATGACATGTGGGCCACAGGAGGGTCGGTAGACCCCTCCGACCCCCTGTGGGTCCGCCCCTGCTATTAGGCTGTCACTGTCCGAGAAGCTCCCTGTCCTCTCATAGTGCCATGCCCAAAAATCATCAAGAGGTCTCAACTTAAGAGTTCACACACTGACCTAAAATCCTTGTATAGCATTCAATAAGGCTAATAAATTAAAATTAGAACTAATTATGTTCATGATGTCATGATATAGATAGATGGAGAACATATCATCCATAAAAAATTGATAAGTTTTCTACAGTTAAATAGATGTGCCTATTGTGTTAGAAAAGAAACAAAGAGAAAAGTATAACTTAATAAAAGTAAGTACTACTTATCGTCGAGAGACATTAAACAATAACTAATTCCTATATCTCTTCTCTCTTATAAGATTATCACCCGTGCGAGAGCACGGGTCGATGGACTAGTATAATTAATTCGTTCCCAACTGCCTATGTTGCATATACTCATCGGTCTCTGCTTCAACTGTTTGACGGCCGACCAAATCGCCAACCAGTGTGCACCTCTTCGTCACGCTGCCCACACCGTCGACTAGTGCACCTCTTTCGTCACGTCGCTGCCTCTTGGGTCCGCCCCTCTATTAGGCGCCCACATCGGCATTCAAAAGATAAAATTGAAAATGTTCATGATGTATATGGGGCCTCCATGGTCAAAGTTCACAGTTAAATAGAGCATTTTTGTCGGGTATAACTTAATAAAAGTAAAACTTGACATTAAACAATAACTAAAAAATCCTGCCCATGATTATCCCACGCGGGCACGGTCGATGGACTAGTATAATTTTTCGTTCCGCTCGGGAAACTTGGGGGCAAAAGATATGAAAATTTGGTAGGGGCCAAGAAGCTAGTTTTCCATGGTCAAAGGACACCAGAATTGAAATCATTAGCACTGAAGTTACTTGGGAAGCCAGCGTCTTCTTCAGCATGTGAAAGGAACTGGAGTACATATGGATTTATTGATAGCGTACTCAGGAATTTAGCCATGCCAACTGAGGGCAGACAATCATGGGACCTTTAGTGGTGCTGGCATTCTTGAACATGCTAATCTCTCACTAGATGAGCCACAACTTGAAGGGGCATTATTTGAAGATGAAGGCGGTGTAGCACTGTGCTTTAAATTTAGCCATGTCTCTTGTATCCTAATATTTATTATTGTGCTGTTAGAACCTAAAAACCAATATATTTATCGTTGTGTTGTATAAGAATCTTTAAACCAGTCAAGGGGCTCACGGCGCAATGGCAAAGGCCTTTGGTTGGGGGGCTCCCACCCGGGGTTCAAATCCGGGTGCGACACTTTATCCTAGATTTATTTCAGGATTTTTCGGCTGTGCATTAAGTGGTAGGCGACGCCCCTCGTCGATAGCGAGGCGCCGGTGGTGACTTCGAACTTCAAGATTTGCCGGCTCAGTCCTTGAAGGTGCTCATAGGGGTAGGGTTTGCGACGTGTGTTCATAGGGGTGAGTGTGCGTGCGTGTTGAGCGTCTGCGTCGTTGCTTCTTGTTTAATCTAAAAAAAAAAGAATCTTTAAACCAAGTACCATGATATATGTTTCATGTCATTTGCCATTTTTATTTATTGATTGTCCTTCTAAAGTACTAGTCCATCAACCCGTGCTCCCGCGCGGGCTAGAGGTTTAAAAGATGTACTATTAATATATTTGAGTAATATAAAAATTATTTGTATTAGACTGTATGTTTTTTGTTGTTTATTTTCTACAAAATAGACATAACAGATTCTTTGTAGTCTATATATTATGTTCACAAACTTATTAATTTCTTTGTAAGGGACTGACTTATATATTTTTCATGAATTTTCATATTTTTATTTTGCATGCCACCTTCTATATTTTAATATCAATTAGTTTGAAACCTTGCCATTAACTATGGTGGCTCTTGTTTCATCACAACATTAAGTCATAAATCTAAATTTTGATTTTAATCTTTTATTTTTATTGACTGCTAATAGGTTTCTCTCCCAGAAAACTCTTATGCTTTTTGTGTCTTTTACTAACTACATATCAATTAGAATTGTTTTAAATAAGGATTTTGGGCTATAAAGTACATTCCTAAGTACTACAATGGCATATGCAATCAGTTGAAGCTTTGCACCATGTCAGCTAACATAAGTGATAGAGATTGAAATGAGATATCAGATGTTGTTAGCTGTGCTAACCTAAAAAGAATTCTGAATCATAATAAGCCCTATAACAATCGCATTACTTTAGAGTAATGTTAAAAGGCAAAAAAACTTTACTCATTAGTAGTCTCCTACAATTCTTAAAATGATTAGATTTTCCTATCAAGGAATTATATGTGCAATTATGGTTATACTATCAATATAACCATCTAAAACATTTAGTTAAAATAAATAAATATATATAGTAACAATCTATATAAATTATGTCATGGTTACTACTATGGTTTTTAAAAACATTGTTAGCATCATTTGTATATGAGTTGTTAAGGAAATATTTGTTGTTGTTCGATGAAACATATCATATATAATTATCGCTCATGCATGCTTGACACAAAATATATGCTTAAATTAGTCAACTGTTATTATATTTAATAATGAGAGAAGTGATTAATGTACAAACCTCTATGTGCTCTATGCTTATTTCAAAAAATTAATTGAAGATATTGATTATCTTTTAGATGTGGATTTGAGACGATATTAAATTTTTAGTAATGAAATGAAAATTGGGTTGCATAAATTATTTATTGTAATAGGAGTGCATGGACAATTAGATGCAAATTTTGGTCTACTTTAGATCACACATGTTTCTTAATGGCATACGTGGGTAGTTTAAATATAGAGTCATGATCGTTAATTTATATGTTGTTTTATGTACACAATACGAGAGACGGGTAACTATTTTTAAAATAGGATAGATCCTATGGCTATTATTATCAATGGTGATTATGTCATACTAAATTGATTGTCAAATGTTTTAAGATTTTGTATACTTTTAGGATCAATAACTTCCCTACTGTGTCTTATGACTTGTGAGGATTAACGTGAAGGACCCATCAAGGACCCGTTGGTAGCATTTTTAGTAATTTTTAGCATGAAATGAATTTAGTTTAAACTTTAAACCTAATCCATATAATATATAAACTCTTATTGCATCACTTTTCTGTGACCCTAGTGTATATGTTTTCTTATTGCATCCCTAATCCGTCAAATTGTAATTTGGCTTTCACCTAACCAAGTTGTATATTTTTCCACAGATGTTAAGTGGAAACTCTAGAGTTTTTATTTGTTATTAGAAATATATTTTTGTTAAAAAGAGATTAAGTCTTAGTAATATTGTTTTCCACATGTTAATTTAAGCTGAAACTCGAATTGCACCCTAGCACCTAATTTGTTCAATTTGTTATATCATAGAATCATATGTGTGTAGTATTAATTTTTTTATCATAAAGTGCTAAAAAATAAATTATCAATATTACTAAATTTCAACATTTTATTAAAAGCGGTTCCAAACTCAGTATTGATTAAGAGAATTGACCCATTCCTCCAACTGAAGCAAATAATTGTTGTTGTCATCACATATAAGAGGTGATTAGTTAATTTAGTTATAAATTTAGGTTATTATTTTGGATTTTAATTCATAATGAAATAGATAGTTGATCTCTCATGTGAATATTTTTATAGAATACTCATCCTAATATTCTCTTATCATTATTCACTTGTTATAGAGTTGAGTTACCAGCCACTTTGTATACATTTCAGTCCCCATTCATGATTTGGCTTCACTTGTGCTCAACATATGTTTTCTCAAAACTGTAACTATATATTGTACAATTTTACAATCAGAGTTAGTTTAAATATGCAGGCAATTATAAGTATTTTTCAGTCCCCATTCATGAATAGCTTAGGCAATTATAAGTATTTTTCAAAATATTTTCATAATAATCATTGAAGATAATTTATATTTCAGTATAGTTTATATTATAGTCAATGATATAATGCAGGCAGTTAATTTAGAAATAAATTTATGGGTTCCTTTATATTATTTTTCATAATAGCATATTTTTAGATGAATATTAGTGTTCTCATATTTGAATAATGGTAGTGGTGATATTTAAAACATAGTATTATAATGATTGTCATTGTTAATATAATCAAATGATGATTATAGTTGACCAAATGTCCGTGTAATAACTTACAAAAAAAAACTTGACTCGTGTGTATTATTATATTTGACAACATTAATAATCTACCACACCACTCGACTAACATTTTAGGTTCCTTTAGATTACCATATATTTTTTAATTCAGGGTATAGAGTGCCACTAATTAGCAACAATGTTGTTGTGATTTGTAGTCCTACCTATATATAAAAACAAATATATAATGAAACTTGGTTTGATTCTAATCTATGAGGCATAATTCAGCTACATATAAATTACCTAGCTATATATAGAGAAACTAAATGGTACTGGAAGAATTGAGCTCTGACCTGTATGGAGTTTGACAAAACATGTCGGCATCACATACCCATCGACACCTTCAGGCTTCAGTACAACAAAAGTAGGCTTTGTGGCCGGATGATTGTGGTCTTGGTGATGGTGCGCATACAGGACGGGCCAAGCGAGCGAGATTGTACATGCAGATCTGTACTCTCATCATTGTCGATCCATGCGTACGTGTCTACATGGTTCTTGTTGACAGATGCTCGGAGTTCCATACATGTGCATGCTGACAAATCCATAATGTTTTGGTAGTTGTACATGTGTACGTACGAGAACCACAAAAGGCAATCTAGTACTCCATGGAAGCCTGCATGCGCTTAACACCGTCATTGGAAGGAAGAGCAATGCAATGTTTGACTTCTTTATCGCGGATTGAGAACTCCATGTGTGATTATAGGATGAGGTAGCTGCGGCGGATTGAGAACTCCATGCAACATCCGAAGCACACCACCACCCCATTGGCGAGCTCCTTGGGCAGTACCTTCATCTCGGCGGTGCGGCGTCAGGGTTGGGGCCTAGGGCCCGGGCTGCGTGGAACGCTGCGCACGGCGACGAAGGAAGACATCGGTAGGTAGCTAGCCTAGCATGGATCGAGGCTACAGGTAGGCCACAGTGGATTGGCGTCGGCGCATGCCCGTGTTGCCGCTAGAACGAATTGGAATGCCAGGGAGAGGTTGTGAGAGGAAGCCGTGCCATGCGTAAGATTAGATTAGAACACACGTACAAAACCCAGATTGATTTATAAGCAGTTAACTTAATTATATTCTAATAATAGGATTTCAAAAAAAAAAAAAAAAAATCTAATAATAGCGATGGAGGACGTGCGCGCAACAATAGGTTTAATGGCAATCGTGGGTAAATAATATGTAAAATCAGAGGGTTACTTTAACTATTTTCTATAATGGCACAAGTGGGTAATTTCTTTATATAAATCACAATAGATCCAATGGCTATTATTAAAGATGATGATTAGAGTCTACAAAATGAAAGGCTAGATGTTTCTAATTATTGTGAGAATTTGTAGGATTTATCCTTTTTCCTGGCGCGTTTGGTGAGAGTTAACGTGGTGCCTTCATTGGAGCCTCCAATTAGTAATAGTAAGATATTCTGATTTTTTTTATATATTTATATACTTGGCCGTATCGGCGTATCCTTGTTTTTTTTGGAAATGTCGTACCAACGTATCGCTGTATCCGTATCGCCGTATCAGCTTGCCGTATCGTAGGCGCTGATAGTAGGAGCCGAGCCGCTAACCGAGCTAGACGAGATCGTTGCCAGACAGCTAGGCGTCCGCGCGTGCCGCGCTTCACATGAGCCACACCTTCCGCTCCTGCGTGCGTTGATTTCTTTCCCCAACACACGTCATAGATCGAGTGCAGGGGCACATCGCTGGCTCAATGAGCCTATGGCCCACCTTTCCCCCCCCCCAAAAAAAAAAAAAAAAAAAAGTCTCACTCTATTTGGTTTGTTAGTGACTTTTCACTATTACAGCTTCACACATCACTGTCGTCGGCACTACTAGATTTGAGGGAGCTGCCGGTGATTGTCCATTCCTGACTTCAAAATCAAGAAATAACTGAGAGTGGCACACAACCGATACTGAAAGTCCACCTTACAGACGGTTGGTATAAAAAATCCGGCATTGCAGTAGGGATCTGGACCCAAAATTTCTATTGTTTCTAGTTTACTCCACACTCACGTCCGTCCACTCTCCCCTCTCTCTCTCCACCTCGTGCTGCAGCCCCGTAATCCAACCAAATCGCTCCACCCCTTTCAGTTGGCAAGGACAAGCGCCCCTCCTTCCTCCTGCAGGCTCCACCACGGAAGCAAAGGGGCTGCGCCTTGAAGACGGGCCTCTTCCCGTCGGTGTTCCCAGTGGCGAAGATAAGCAATGGGTAGAGGGTGCCAATGCACCACCCAAAAAATATAAAAACAGTGAGATTGATTAAAATTCCACCATATATTCACCCCGCAGATGACATGCTATTGCACTTACAAGGCAAGTGCACCACCCTCTGATTTACTCTAGCTTCGCCACTGGGTGTTCCCCTTGGTGGGCAGCATCCACCACATGCTGCTCACCTCACAGCCACATGCCGTCCTCCGGGACCTCGCGCGTGAGGCATGGGCGGTGATGTACCGGGCGGCCGGGGCAGGTGGACACAGTGGTGGTCTCCTCGCCGCCGCGGCGGCGCAAAGGGGTTCTCCGGCCAACGACCTCGGCCGGCGTCGCGGCGAGCCTTGTCGCCTCGGAGATCAGCTGCTATGGCGGCCTGGGCGTCACCTTCGCGCCCCACGGCGACTCTGGCGGGCGCACGCCGGCAAGCTCGCGTGCTAGAGCTTCTCGGCCAGCGCAAGGTCGCAGCTTCGCGCCCATTAGGGACGGCGAGACCATGTCCCTCGTCGCATAGATCCGCGACGCCGGCGGAGGCGAGGAGGAAGCTGGGCGTGAACCTCGGCGGCTCTTTGGTGTCGCGGCGCCAACTCCATGGCGGGCTGGCGACCTTTGGCGACGTCTGCGGCGGCGCGCAAGGAGCAGTTCTGTCGGCGGTCGCCACGATGCTGAGCCATAGCATGGGTTTCTCGCATCGCGGACCTCTTCCCCGCCGCTGTCGTTCCGGATGTCTTCATCGGGACAAGACGCCCGGTGTGGAGGGCGACCGGCAGCTGGATGAGCTATTCGACAAGATCATTCAGGAGTGCGAGGCGAGGTGGAAGGATGAGTCTTCAGCTGCGCCCGCGGGAGATAATCTTCTGAGCGTCATGCTGAGGGTCCGGGACTATCAGGAGTTCGACTTCCCCTTCGGCAACGCAAACATCAAGGCCATCATAGTGGTACGTACGGCCCTGTTCCTGTTCTGCCCACTAAAACTACTTTCCACTAAATTAGAGTCTGTTGGGTTCTAACTTTGATTTCTGTTTAAACTTTCGTCCCAAACTTTGAAGATTTTAGGACAGTTGTAGAACAGAAGCCAATTTTAGTACCAAAGGTGGCTTCGCAAGACATTGGCTTCGCGGAAGAACAACAAGTAAGAAGTTAGAAAGACTAAGATTGAGAATTCGAGCGGAGATGATCGTGGCGACTTCGCTACGAAGTCACAAAAACATCTTCCAAGGAGTGAAGACACCGCGAAGATAAAGATTACGTCTGAAGCTTTGCGAAGACAAAGTTTATACCTTCGCTACAAAAGATGTATTATAGAAGTTCATTTCAGAGTTCTTAGTGTTTTTGTACAATTACGAAGTCGGGGGGGCCTATAAATACCCCCTGACATCCTTTGTAATGACCATGTTGAATGGCCCTCTTGTAAACCATTTCATCATCAATAAAGTGTTGTGTTGAGCAATCACCCAATATCTTGGCGCCCACCGTTTGTGTGAGCAACGATCTATCCCACGGCCATCAAGAAATCATGGGGAGACCTCCCAAGAACAAGTCAACAAGCGCTACCGAAGAAACAACAACAGAAGATGAAGTACCAAGAACAAGCGGGGACAATGTCTCCAAAGAAATCACTCCTCAAGAGAATCAAAGCGAAGAAGAAAGAAAGTTACAAGAGTTAGAAGAAGAACTGATCAAAAAGCAGAAAGAGCTTGAGGCTTGCAAAGCCAGAACTAGAGAAAAGACACTGAAACAAAGAATAGAGGAAGCTGAAGCAAAGATAAGAAGGTTGAACAAAGAGCTCAACGATCAGGACCGCGAAGTCATCATCACAAACGAAGTCAAACAAATCAGAACAATGAAAAGGCAATAGTCACAATCGACCCAGAGTCTCCATTATCAGTGGACTTACAAATGGCGAAATGGCCAAAAGGCTTCAAGTTCAATGTCATACCAACTTACGAAGGTTTGACAGATCCAAGACAATTTTTGATGAGCTTTGAAGCAGCTGTTGAATCTGGAGGAGGAGATGATAAAACATTAGCGAAGGCACTTATAATGGCAATGAAAGGACCAGCTCAAAAGTGGTATGCTTCGCTCAAGCCAAGATCACTGAAAAATTGGGAACAACTCAGAACAACTTTGCTAGTTGACTTCCAAGGATTCCAACATACAGGACTAACATGTGATGATTTGTTCGACATCAAGCAATATCCAAAAGAGCCAATAATTCAGTATTACAAAAGGTTCATCCAAATGAAGACCCAAATTCCAGATGTATCAGACAAAGTCGTGATCATTGCTGCAATCAGGGGCCTCAGAGCCGGACAATTGTCTTTGCACCTCAAAAGAGAGAGACCAACAACTGTTGCTCAACTATATGAGGAATTTCAAAAATACGCAAGATCAGACGATGACTTTAGAAAGAAGACTGAAGAAGAAAACGCACAAAGAAACCGAGCGAAGCCAAACAATCAGTTCAACCCACAGAATTTTGAGCGAAGACAATTCCAATACCAGCCACCGCTTCGCGTCAATCAAATCAATAATGAGCAAAGCGGAGACAACATTCAGGCACCGAATAATCAGCGGAGCCAGTTTAACAACAGAAACTTCAATAACAGCCAAAGAGGACGCTACAATCAAGCGAGATTTGGGGAAAGAAGAATTCTAAAACCTGAAGAAATGTATTGCATCATTCATGGCAAAGGGGCTGGTCATACCTCCAAAATGTGTCCAATGGTAAAAAAGAGCATAGAGCAAGTACAACAAGAAGGCAAATCAATGGAAAATCAAAGATCAATAAACTTTTTGTCTCAAGCAAGCACTTCGCATAATCAAGCATATTATGATCCAAGTTACAATCAGTAAGTACTACCAGGGCCACCACCAATATACAATTGCCAACCTTTGGCAATAGCTCCGCCACAATGGGGACAAATCCAGAATGTACAGCCCGAAGCTTCAGGGGCAAACAATATACCAAACATTCCAAACAATGGCTCACCAGCTGTATCAGCAGCAAGTAGAGGCAGAATAATGACAATTTGTGGAGGGAACAGTATAGAGCATTAAACAAACAATAAAAGAAGAAACTATTTTCGAAGAGTCAATGTAATAACAATGGAAGGTCCTTACAAGAAAACAAGGTGGTCACACCAACCAATTATCTTCACAGAACAAGACATGAAACTCAAAGATTATCCACACATGGATGCCATGGTCATAGAAGCAAACATCGATGGTTGGGATGTTACAAAAATCCTAGTAGATGGGGGGAGCTCCGCAGACATACTCTTCGCATCAACTCTCGATGCAATGCAAATCAAAAGACAAAATCTAGGAAGGGCAGAATATCCATTGGTTGGCTTCGGCGGCAAAAGGATAAACTCAATTGGAAGAATTGTGCTGCCAGTATCCTTCAAAACACAGAACAATGCAAGAACAGAACAAGTGGCATTTGATGTTGTTGAAATGCATAGCCAATACAATGCCATATTCGGAAGAGGAAGCTTAAACATCTTCGAAGCCGTTATCAACTATTCCTACTTATGCATGAAAGTTCCAGCACTTAATGGGCCAATATCAATCCATGGGAATCAAACAGAGGCAAGAAACATTGAAAAAGACTCAACTCCAGCACAAAGAAACATTTTGGCCATTGAAGAGACCGAAGAAGAGGAAAAAGAAACAGAGAATGCAAAGACTCAGAAGAAAGCGAAGACATGCTCAAAAACAGAAACTAAAGAAGTATTGTTAGATCCAATGGTAGCAGACAAGAAAGTTATCATAGGAGCAAATCTAGCAAAAGAAGAAGAAGAACAATTGATAAATTTTCTAAGAAGCAACCAAGATGTCTTCGCATGGTCAGCAAAAGACCTAGAAGGAGTCACAGAGACATTATCGAACATCGACTAAATATTGATCCTAGTTACAAGCCAAAGAAACAAAAGTTACGAAAGATTTCCGAAGACAGAACAATGGCCGCGAAGGATGAGGTTCAAAGGTCGCTTGACTTAAAAAAGTCATAAGAGAAGTCCAATTTACAACTTGGCTAGCTAACATCGTAATGGTAAAGAAAACCAATGGAAAGTGGAGAATGTGTATAGATTTCACAGATCTCAACAAAGCTTGCCCAAAGCTTCCCTTTACCAAGAATCGACACATTGGTCGACCAAGCCGCGGGAAGTGAAATGCTAAGTTTCCTCAATTGTTTCTCGGGGTACCATCAAATTTACATGAAGAAAGAAGATGAAGAAAAGACAAGTTTCATCACACCTTTTGGAACTTACTGCTTTCAAAGAATGGCAGAGGGGCTTCGCAACGCAGGATCTAGCTTCATCAGAATGACTTCGGTAGCACTCAAAGATCAAATCGGAGACAATCTGCTGGCATATGTTGATAACATAATAGTAAAGAGCAAGAAACGCAAAGACCACATAAAGGACTTGAAGCAAACATTTGAAAACTTAAGAAAGTCAAATCTCAAACTCAATCCTGAGAAATGTACCTTTGGAGTACAAAAGGGCGAAATCCTCGGATGCATAGTTTCAAAGAAAAGGCATCGACCCAAATCGAGAGAAGATAAAAGCAAGTAATGGAAACGAAGTTCCAAAGAACATCAAAGACATCCAAAAGCTAACGGGAAGATTGGCTTCGCTGAATAGATTCATATCAAAGTCGCGAGAAAAAAGCTTTCCAATATTTCAAGCACTCAAAGGAGCGAAGACAAACTTCACATGGGGAGAAGAGCAACAAAAAGCCTTTGAAGAAATAAAGAAATATCTTTCAAATCCTTCAACACTAACAA
This sequence comes from Hyparrhenia diplandra, assembly GCA_015847255.1. Taxonomy (NCBI): domain Eukaryota; kingdom Viridiplantae; phylum Streptophyta; class Magnoliopsida; order Poales; family Poaceae; genus Hyparrhenia; species Hyparrhenia diplandra. The sequence goes on from JADLZK010010182.1 coordinate 91,659, forward strand.
CACCAAATGTTGATCAAGAATTACTTCTATACATCTTAGCATCCGAGAAAGCCGTAAGCGCAGTTTTAGTACAAGAAAAAGAAAAAGATCATGCGAAGAAACAAGAACCAATCTATTTTATCTCTGAAGTCCTTTCTGGGTCAAAAATGTTTTATTCAAAAACCGAGAAGATAGCATATGCAGTGCTCATGGCAACAAGAAAGTTGAAGCATTACTTCTTGGCGCACAAAGTAAGAATCCCAACAAATCAACCACTCAAAGATGTCCTTCAGAGTTGTAAATCCTCAGGGAGGCTTGGCAAATGGGCAGCTGAAATCTCACAATACTTCATTGAATTTGAAAAAAGAATAGCAATAAAGTCTCAAGTGTTGGCAGATTTTATCTCAGATTGGACACCAGCAACAAGTCACGAAGATCAAAAAGATCATCAAGAGTGGACTTTGTCTTGTCAAGAATGGACAATGAACTGTGATGGAGCATGGGGCTCCGCAGGGGCTGGAGTAGCGGCAATAATCACTTCGCCATCCGGTATCAAAATGAAATATGCAGCAAGACTAGAATTTCGATACACAAACAACATCGCGGAATATGAAGCAGTATTGCTGGGGCTTCGCAAGGCAAGAGCAATGGGAGTACAAAAAATCCTGATCAAAACAGATTCTCAAGTTGTAGCAGGCCACGTTGAGAAAAGTTACAAGGCAAAAGATCCTGAATTAGCAAAATATTTGCAAAGCATCAGGGATCAAGAAAAACACTTCGAAGGGTTCATAGTACGAAGCATTTCAAGAACAAACAATGAAGAAGCAGATGAAATTGCAAAAGCAGCAGCTCAAAAAGTAAAATTGCCACCAGATGTATTCTATCAAGTACTCTCAAAATCTTCGATAAAGGCAAAGATTGAAGAACCAAAATACATCCACATCATTGAAAGTTTAAGACGGAGATCGAAATAATAGCATTTCTAAGAGGATTCTATGAGCCGTAAAAGCGAAGTCGAAGAAATAAGAATGAAGCATAAAACAAGAAATTACAAGCTCATCAGCACTCAACTATTCAAGCATGGTATTTGTGAACCATTACTTAAGTGCATTTCAAGCGAAGAAGGCAAAGAATTATTGCAAGAAATACATAGCAGAGTATGTGAGAATCATGCAGGCCCAAGAGCCATAGCAGGAAAAGCATTCAGACAAGGGTTCTATTGGCCGACGTGACTCAAAAAGATAGTAAGGAAATAGTGAAGACATGCCATAATTGCCAAATTTCAGCAAGTAAGACAAATGCTTTTTAGCAAGTAAGACAAATGCGCCAAAGCAAACCCAATTCAACATATAGAACCAACTTGGCCACTTGCAAGACGGGGAATAGACATAATTGGAAAACTTCCTCCAGCTCAAGGCAACCATCAATATGCTAGTTTGTTGCAGTTGAATATTTCACGAAATGGATAGAAGCGAAGCCAATCACAAACATGTCATCAACAACAATGAAGAAGTTTCTTTGGCAAAATATAATCTGCAGATTCGAGTCCCAAGACACATAACTTTGGATAATGGAACTCAATTTGATAGCGAAGACTTCGAAGCTATTGTGAAAGTCAGGGGAATACAACTTTGCTTCGCATCGGTCGATACCCACAATCAAATGGAGCCGTCGAAAAGAGCAAATGGCATAATATGTGTGGGAATATCAAAAAAATCTAGTAGGCCTTCCAAAGGGAAAATGGGTCGAAGAATTACCAAGAATTGTGTGGAGCCACAACACAACCACCACAAGATCAACAAAGTTTACACCATTCAAGTTATTATACGGAGATGAAGCAATGACTCCTTAAGAAATCCAGTTTGAAGGTCCAAGAACAAATGTGGAAATAACAAGTTTAAGAAGACCAAAAGACATGTAAAGATTTGCTCGAAGAAGAAAGAAACCAAGCCTGTGATGAACCTCAGAAAATACCAAGAAGAAACAAGCAAATGGTACAACAAGAAAGTGGTGAAAAGAGAATTACAACCGGGAGACTTCGTACTCAAGAGAAAAAGAAACGAAGATACCGTGGAAAAAATTTCAACGAAGTGGGAAGGGCCCTTCGTCATAACAAAATCAAACAGGCAATGCTCTTACCACTTGGAGAACCTCAAGGGAGAAGAATTAGGCCACACATGGAACATTAGGGATCTTCGCAAGTATTATCCCTAGAATTTTCTTTCTTCAAGTTTTTGTAAATAAGCAAGTTAGATTCAATTTCTTAGAAGCATTTTATCAGTTTCAATCAAGAGCTGCACTCTTTTTCCACTCAGGGGAAGCCCTTCGCAGGGTGAGTGGTTTTTTAACGAGGCAGACTCTATTGTAAATTCTCATACCAAGTATAAATGAGAAAGTAGTTTCCCCAACTTGTGCATTCTTTACTATTTTTTCATTATCACAAAGCCGAAAAGCAAAATGCTTTAGCATCAGCTAAAAAGTTTTCACAAAACAAACAATAAGTAGGTATAATTTAAGTACAAAACTAAAATTATTACCTACAAGATTTCTCTAAGGAGAATTCGGCTTCAAATCGAAGTCTTCGCTCCCACTTCGCAAAAAAAAGAAGGGGATGACGTTTTTAAATTTCTCTAAGGAGAATTTTGGCTTCAAAATCGAAGTCTTCGCTCCCACTTCGCGCAAAAAAAAAGAAGGGGGCGACGTTTTCAAATTTCTCTAACGAGAATTTTTGCTTCAAAATCGAAGTCTTCGCTCCCACTTTGCAAAAAAAAAGAAGGGGACGACATTTTCAAATTTCTCTAAGGAGAATTTTGGCTTCAAAATCGAAGTCTTCGCTCCCACTTCGCAAAAAAATAGGACGACATTTTCAAAATCCTTTAAATAAAAATTATTGCTTTAAGTCAAAATCCTCACTATTGCTTCGTAAGTACAAATAGACAAGCTTTCTAAGGTTCGAACTCAGATAAAATTTCACAAAAAATAGTAATACATCATACAAAACATTTATTCAAATTTACATACAACATGAATATACAAAATTTTGCACACTCAAAATTCTTAGAAGCCACACTAGTTCTTCGCTTCGCTCAAGATATCTTCAACAACTTCATTGATTATTTTATCCGTTGTATCTTGAAAACTATCCCAAAAAAAATAAAGCTTGGGGACGCACTTGAGCGGGATGATCAAAACAAGAAGTGCTTTAAGAACCAAGAAAAGGCAAAGATAAAACAAAAATGAAAAGCTTTGGCTACACAAATATTACCCGCCCAACAAGTACTAAAATCAACAACCCTAGGCATCCTATAAGAATCCTTCATTTTGGATCTCCCAAGGCATTTATCCACAAAACCGCCAATGTCAACACTACCGGAAGCCTCCAAAAATTCTGAAGTTTCAAAAACAAAATTATCCTTCGCGATGATAAGAGGCAAAACAGGTACAATATCTTGCGCAGGCTTCGCTTGAGGAACCTGCGCAGTATATTCCAAAGTCAAAATTCGGCACAAAAATCATGAACACAATCTAACTTCGCAGTAATAATTGCTTCGCAGATTCATAAACCGTAAGTGTAAACAAGACCAGATAAACCGTTAACTTAACAAATTTACAACACTTCTTGCCAAACAAGTTCTCTTTCTCCACTCAAAACACTCAAAATAAAAGAACTAATCCATAAAAGCTAGCCCCTTCGCTCACTAACATTGCTTCTGTTTCTCTCTTCTTCTTCACGAGCCTTCTTTTCCTCTTCTTCCTTCAACTTCTTCAAATTTTCCTCCTCCCTGTAAGATGTCAAGTTCAATCTGTTAAAGGCAGAGTTAGCAAAGCAAAGAGAAACAAGAAAAAACAAGGAAAGAAGGCAAAAACTCAAAGAAGAAAGCATAATACCCTTCTCAATTTCTCCTTCACTTTCTCAAGACAATGTTGCCGCCCACAGTTGCACTAGTACTAGTTGCTCAAAGAACTTCTTGCATAACAAATGCGTGCGCGTAGAAATCTTGTTAATGGCATCTCCAGGAAATTTGAAGGACTCTTCAGCAAAGGTTTCATATAATGGATCCTTAGCTTCTTTCATCAGATGAAGAAGAGCACGAGTAGAGTACATGACGCTAGTATCTGAGGCAGCTTGAACCATAACTCCAAGATCTTCGTACTGCCTACAGAGCCAGCTAAAAAACGGGTCATACTCTCCAAGATCCCAACAAGGATCCTCAGGCGTGGTTCCCCACTTCTCGTAAGCTTGTTTGCATAGCTCCCAAGTCCTGTTAAACCTTCGCATCATAAGTTCATCAGTTTCAGTTTTCTTTTTTTCCAGAGATGCCTTCTCTCTTTTGAGAGTATCAATGGTAGACTTCGCGGCCTCAAGTTGATTATCATTTTCCTTGATAATATCCGAAGCTCCATGATACAATCGATCTAGCCTATGCCACTCATCAACTGCATCACCCCTTTCTTTTTCCTTAGCTGCAAGCTGGGATTTCAAAGATTCAATCTCACTCAAAAGCGACTTCTCGCGAATGGCAAAAGCAGTGGCACTATCTTCAAGAGACTTTCTAAGACCTCGCTAGACAAGAACACTCTATAGATAGACAAGAAATCAGTTAGAAGTAGATCATAGGCAATCAACTTCGCATACATAAAAAAAATAATATAAATAAAGAAACATACCTTATACATCAAATTTAAGCCAGCATCAGCTAATTCCAATGGATTCATCTTCGCAAGCTCACCCTCAGCATCAGGAACCGAGAAAGCATCATCAATACATTTAGATAATTGCTTCTCTGGCTTCTTCGGAAGAACACGAAGCTTGTCTATTCCTACCCCAACAAACTTATAAGAATCCAAGTTGACTCCGCTTTCCAGGCAAAACTTCAAGGTATTTTCCAAAGACTTTGAAACGGCTTCGGAAGAAAGTTCTTGTGTGTCAATAGCCACTTGCGGAGTCGGTTGGTCTCCTAGAACATCCTTCATGGGCCCAACATCAATGGTCTTCTCTTTAGATGAAGTCGAAGCATCAGGGAAAAATTGAGCTGAAATAAACAAAGAAGAAAAATTAAAAACTTTTATCTCAAAAAATTAGAAAAACTGCGAAGGTAAGAAGACTTACAAATTTTTTCACCCTCTTTCAAAGGGCAAGGAATTTTTTGTTGAGCTTCAACGTTCACCAAAGACTCCGATAAACGCTTCGCTGATCCGCTTTAGCTTCTTCATCCACCACATCATCAAAATCATCGAAAGAAAAATTAGCAGTCCTTGTCCCTCTCTTTTGAAGTTTTTCTTTCACAACTTCAACAGCATCATGAGCTCTTTCTTTTAAGGATTTTTCTGCAAAAAGAAGAAGCAAGAAAAATAAAAACAACTTTCAAAGAAGAACAACAGAGTATAAAACAAAAAAGTACATACTCGGTAATAACTTCGCCCCGCACATCGGTGGCTTTTCAACAACAATCTCGTAAAACCTTTGCGGGCTCAAACAAGCCGCATGCGACTTTCGCCGCAAAGCATCGGGTCTCCTCATTTCTTTCGAAACCACAGTTTCGGGAATCGAGGAAGGATTTTCCGGATTCACTAACAAGTGACTCATATGAATATTTTTGGCTAGCTTAGCTAACTCAAGACAATCATGATCATCACATAAAGCAGAAGTTGATGCATCTAACTTCGCTAGAAAGTCAGGAGTTGGATCCCTAAGTCTAGGTGAAGAAGGAGATGCAGTACCAGTAGGAGAAGCTTCCATCATACAGGCATCAGCGGCAGCATTTTCGTCAACAGTGCCCGAAGTTCCCAAGTTCTACGAAGACCCAAAATTTTGTAAATAGCCCGCAAGCGGAGTAAGCAATGCCGGTGTCAAACCGGTAGGAGCAAAAGCCTTACAAATTTCCCTCACCTCCAAATCTTGAGCAAAAGTCCCAGCATTTGAGCCATTAACCTCGCTATCAGACAAGTCTAAGTTATCGAGTAAATCTGCCACAATCTTCTTAGCTTTTTTCTTTTGAGGCTTAGGAACAGCACCCTTCGCCGGAGTCTTTGCCGAAGAAGACGGCTTCGCTGTATCATTCCTTTTCCTCTTCCGAGTCTTGCCAACTTCTTTTTTATCCTTTCGACGCGCATAGGCAGGGGGTGGACGAATTTTATAAGTAATATTGGCCAAATCAAAAATACGATTCAACCTAACATAATCCTTGCCTATGATGTCATCCATCAGCTTCCTCTCTGTGTGGAGGTACTTTCCAAGCAAATCCACAGCTTTGCTCTCAACATCAGCAACAAAGTCTTCTTCAGTACTATACCGCGAAGGCATCACGGTATTTCTGTCCGGGAAAATATAATCCTTCCCTAATCCTCTTCGTATGATAGCGAAGAAAATCTCAACCAAGCCTAAGTGGCCAAACTCCAGCAGCTAAGTATTCTTCAACAAGATCCCGAGTTGATTGCTGATAGACAACACTCTTGAAAGCCTTCAGACACTCAGCACTAGATTGAGACTTAGAGAAACTAGGCTTGCACTCAAAATGCTCTCTATGCATGCGCGAAGCCAAAGGGTAACTCTTTACAACTCCCTTCTTACCACGGTTTTCTTCAACCATGGGCACCTTATGATCAAACCAGAAATTGTACCAGCCATCAGCCCACTTATTCTTCGATGCAGGGGAAATCTATTTTTGTCCCTGGGCAGTTTTGAAACTACAACACCCAAAATATAGTTTTACCTTGCGCTGCTCAATCGTCTTAGTCCGAAATTGAGTATGCAGCTCGTACAGAGAACAGAAAGCATCTATGTCTGGTTTTGTGTTTTGACTCCGCACAGCCCATAGAAAAACTGATAACTTGACTATTGCGTTAGGAGTCAAGTGATGCATCTCAATATTGTATTTCTTGAACACTTCTTCAAGAAAATTCTGAGGAGGAAAGCGAAGCCCCGCAGTGAACAGATCCTTGAACACAACACATTCATCAGGCTTAGGCTTCAGGATTTTTTCATCTGGTTCCGCCGGTCTATACTGACCTGCCCTCCAGACACCATCCTTAACCATCTTCTTGAAGGCTTCATAAGTCATCCTACTACGTCCAAATACCAGAGAAATCCTATCATCTGGCAGTAGTTCTGATTCAGATGCAGACACATCAGACAATCCCTCATCTGAGTTGTCATTTTGAGAATTTTCTTCCTCTTCGACTTCGTTCTCTTGAGAATTAAGCACGATGTCATCACAATCAACCATCTCTAAAAATTAAAGACAAGATAAGGATTCATCAAAACATGAAAACGAGAGTAAAAAGTAATAAGATACACTTCGGAAGGAAAATATACCTAAACAGCAAGAATTAAGAGGCTTCGCTTATAGAACTGAAAATTCGACTTCGCAAGAAAACTTCGACTTCGTGTCGCAGGAAAATTTTTCAAAAAGGTGGCCCCTCTTCGAAAAGATGAAGAAAACAGGGGGGTCCTTCGCTATTTATAGACCTCTTCGGTCAGACGGTCAAACTAGCCGTTTAAAAAAAAAGAGAGAAACGAAACAAACCCAGCGAAGATATTCATGAAGTCAAAATCAAAAGTCCAACTTCAAAGTCTGGGACGACGTTTTGAGTGAAACAAAGTTTCTGAGAAAAAAAAACTTAAGTTCGTGGGTTTCACGCCTTTGAAGTCGGCCTTCGCCCACGAGGGGTCTTTGTTGGGTTCTAACTTTGATTTTGTTTTAAACTTTTCGTCCCAAACTTTGAAGATTTCGTGACGATTTGCGTAACGTAAGCCAATTTTAGTACCAATGGTGGCTTCGCAAGACATTGGCTTCGCGGAAGAACAACAAGTAAGAAGTTAGAAAGACTAAGATTGAGAATTCGAGCGGAGATGATCGTGGCGACTTCGCTACGAAGTCACAAAAACATCTTCCAAGGAGTGAAGACACCGCGAAGATAAAGATTACGTCTGAAGCTTCGCGAAGACAAAGTTTATACCTTCGCTACAAAAGATGTATTATAGAAGTTCATTTCAGAGTTCTTAGTGTTTTAGTACAATTACGAAGTCAGGGGGGGCCTATAAATACCCCCTGACATCCTTTGTAATGACCATGTTGAATGGCCCTCTTGTAAACCATTTCATCATCAATAAAGTGTTGTGCTGAGCAATCACCCAACAGAGTCTGTCTACTAAACACGTGTACCTGATTTTCTTCCTCTCTATTGTTCATATGTTTCCTCTCTTGCCCCTGCCACCACCCACCGTGCCACGGACGCTAAGGTTCACTGGAGGTACGCACCGCCACGGCCCTAGCACGCCGGAGCTTTGGCAAAGCTAGCGCCTACGGCAGCCTCCCTCTTCCCCTTCTTCCACCGCTGCATCAGTGCATCTTCTCTAGCTACCGCCGATAACTCCCCTAATCTATAATGACACAGCATCAGCTCTGATACCACTGAAGGAATATGGGATCGTTATGCTAGCCAGAAAACAAAACTTTTTCTACCCATAAACCAGGAACTAGTGCTAGTTATAGATTACGGGATTACCACTAGACGCACAGGTGCAACGGATGTGTCGACCCTCAACGAAGATGTGTGCGCAACAGTAGTGCCGTGTAGTTGCTCACGTCCATCCTCCATGTGCGGTTCGTCCTTGTGCTCCAGATGCAGCACCTTCGAGGTATCCCACACGTACAGGGAGGAAGCGATGCGCCTCCGGACTGCTAGGTCCGCGAGGAGCAAGAGGCGAGGGCGTGGACGGCGGCGGCTGCCAAAGTGGCGTGGCTTAACCTAGCCCCGCGCCTTCCTCTCATATATATAGGCGTCCCTAACAGGCTCCCGAGCCGGAGGCCCATTAGTAACCCTAAGCCTCGTCTAATTAGATCAGATCTGAATTAGGCCTTCTTCCCCTTAAGTGTGCGACCCTATGGGCTCACGCACACATAGACATGGCCCGAGTACTCTTACTTGATCAATAGCTGATAGCGGTCTCTAGCAAGACGTGTCAACTCCCATGTGTACGCAATGATCATATCAGACGAACCACCACAAACTCACATACATGTTATTCCCTTGCCACACGATATTTGGTCCACCTCGTGGGTTAACACTTAACCCAAGCACGGCCATGCATTTCTTGATCCAATCATTTCAGTGGTCCAGTGATATCTCTCTCTCATGGAGAGGGGTAATTCCATCTTGATTGACTATGCCTCACAGCATGCTTCCTGACAAACCCGAAGACCACCTTTATGCTCTCTAGCAAGACGTTTGATAGTCCCTAAGTAGGTCGTTTCACATCTTGAGTACATACGACAATCTTAGGTTTAAGGACATAACGTACATGATGTGTAAAGAGACAATAATAATTTCATCTCATGTCGGGTCAATCCAGCCCCATGTCATACATGTGCCCACACTATTAGTTTGACATCTCCATGTCTATGACTTGTGAAATATAGTCATCAACCAATATGTGTGCTGATATAATATTCATGTGTGTCACATGAACTCTGACCAGGGACAATTACAGAATAACCATACAAGTAAAGAGTCTCACAAACAATTCACATAATTGCCAATCGATACAAGTTGTCTTTAATGGATATTCATGAACACATAATATATCATGGATACAAGGCGATACAATCATCTCTATGATTATCTCTAGGGCATATTCCCAACATGAACTTGTAGTGAAGTTGTAGTTGTAGTACAACTTGTAGCTGGATGTGACTTGTTTTAAATTATGCACTTTTTAAATTATGCAACTTTGTATGGATGTGATATATATGTGACTTGTTTTTAATTATGCAAGTTTGTATGAATGTGATATATATGTGATTTATTTCAAATTGTATTTGTAAGGTCAATTTGCTGAGCGCCACCGCGTTAGCGCTCGGTACAGTGACTATATTCTACCGAGCACCAAACTACCGCGCTCGGTAGAGTTGACGGCAGGGGCGCCGTCGACGATGTCAGACGCTGGGGCGTCAACTCCACCGAGGGAGCTTCTTTGGGGAGAGATGACTCTCGGTGGAGGCAGACCCTACCGAGGGAGCCAAGTTACCGAGGGTTGGGCTCTCGGTAGAGTGATCTCTACCGAGAGCTTTCATTCTCCGAGAGCTGCCCTCGGTAGAGGGAGACTCTACCGAGTGCTTCTCGTAGGGCGCTCGGTACACTGTCTGGCGCTCGGTGGAGGCCGTCAGTGCGGTAGTGCACCTCTTGTGGGGACGATTAACTACAGTAGTACGTAAACAAATCTGCTAAATATAACCAAACCGCGTGGGCCTCCAAATGTCACCACAAGACAAGCGTTAAAATTTGAATCATAATCCAACATTTTAGACCAGCTCAATCCATCACGCCAGCAAGCACACCATGAGCACTGGAGACCCCTATACCGGTTGTAAAAATTCCATGGATATATAACACAACCATTATGTTGGAATAAGAACGTCAGGACGTTGGTGCTGGACCTGCGCCCACATGTTGTTTGCCTTGTAGAAACTAAACTCATCTGAAAACAATCCCGCCGCTCAAGCTTGTATCTTATGCTCGGCATAAACTTTATTGTGCTAGCTGAAGTGTAGTGTAGTCGACTCTTTTTTTTTTTTTTGCCTCTACAAAACAAACATTAACATTTTTTTACACCAACATTTTACAGTATGCAACAAAAATGTCATTTCCCCACATATATCGACATCCAAACGAAAAGAGAGCACACGCATGAATCTCCCGACATTTTCCACAACTGCAACGTACGCCAACATCTGTGATCCACTGAAACCTTGAATATACTGTGTTTCCACACTAACCAACACATGAAAGACCTTCAAATTCGGACAGGAACGTCATAAGGAGTGGCCACAAGGTGCAGCTGGTTGCGTCTCTTGGCTGTCGCGCCAACTTCCGTCTCCATGTCGAGCTCCTCCGGCCGCATCTTCCCCGGCAGGCTCCAATCGAAGTAGTAGAGGAGCCGCGCCACGATGAGCTCGAGCGTTGCCATGCCGAAAGCCAAGCCAGGGCACATCCTCCTCCCGCTGCCGAACGGCAGGTACTGGAACGCCGTGCCCTTGTAGTCGGCCTCGCTGTCCTCGAACCTTGTCGGCCTGAACTCCTCCGCATCGTCGCCCCAGTACTCGGGGCTTCTCGCTATCGCCCACGCGTTGACCATCACCCTGCAGCCCTGGGTGACCTCGAAGCCGCCGATGTCGCAGGTCTCCCGGCAGACACGGGGCAGGAGCAGGGGAACGGACGGGTGGAGCCTCAGTGTCTCCTTGATCACCAGCCTCGTGTAGTGTAGCGCGTCCATGCGAGACTCGTGATGCTGTGGGGTGATGTCGTTGAAGGCTGTACGAACCTCTGCCTGTGCCCTCGCCATTGCTTCTGGATTTCTGATTAGCTCCGACATCACCCACTCGGCAGTGGACGAGGTTGTATCTGTCCCTGCTGTGAATAGATCCTACACATACATACATGATTGATATAGAAAAAAAAAACAGCAGTCAAAATGATGAAACCCTGTTGGCTTGGACTTATCACTTATCAGCCGCAGAAACCATGAGCCAAATTAACAGGGATATTACCGCTATGATGGCCTTGATGTTTGCGTTGCCGAAGGGGAAGGCGAACTCCTGATTGTCCCGGACCCTCAGCATGATGCTCAGAAGGTTATCTCCGGCAGCTGCAGATTCATCCTTCCACCTCGCCTCGCACTCCTCGATGATCTTGTCGAACAGCTCATCGAGCTGCTGGTGCGCCCTCCACAGCCGGCGTCTCGTCCCAGTAAGGACGTCCAGGAACCACAGAGACGGGAAGAGGTCCGAGACGGTGAAACCCGAGGCGTGGCTCAGCACCACGACGACCGCAGACAGGAACTGCTCCTTGCGCTCGCCGCTGCAGCCATCACCGAAGGTCGCCAGCCCGGTGATGGAGTTGGTGCACGACACCAGCAGACTGCCGAGGTCCACCTCACCTCTAGCGCCATCGCTCGCAGCGGTGGCGGCGATATTGCGGATCTGAGCGACAAGGGACATGGTCTCGCTGTCTCTGATGGCCGCGAACTGCCTGACCTTGCGCGCGCTGAGGAGCTCGAGAACGCAGAGCTTGCGTAGCGCGCGCCAGTAGTCTCCGTAGGGCGCGAAGGCGAGGTCCAGGCCGCCGTAGCAGATGATCTCTGCGGCGACGATGCTCGGCCGTGACGCGAAGCTGATGTCGTGCGCCTGGAGGACCTCCTGCGCCGTGGCAGGCGACGAGACCACCACGGTGTCCACCTGCCCCAGCCGCAGGTACATCACCGGCCCATGCCTCGCGGCGAGGTCCCGGAGGGCGACCTGTGGCTGCGAGGTGAGCATGTGGTGGATGCTGCCCACCAAGGGGAACGCCCATGGACCCGGCGGCCGCCTCTTCTTAGAGCTGGAGTTGGCTCTCAAGGATGATACCACGATCAGCAGTGAAACGAGGAACAGGAAGACGGTCAGGGCGGCGCTTCCGCTGATCTCCATGATTGCTGGTGGAATGGGAGGACCAAATTCACAGTTTCACACAAACTGTGGCGTTTGTCACAAAGGTAGCATATATCTCCTCATCTCTCTCGTAGGCATACACCACTAGATGGAAAATTAATTATTTCCTAATAAAAGTTGTAGCAGTTGAAGCTCTCTCGTAAAAAACAACCATCGCCGAACCTGTGTTTGACAATTATCATATATAATAATATAATAATTAAGACATGAGGTCAGTTGCCGAATGGTAGCTTTAGTTTATATCGTCTCGTGCTCACATACAGAGCATTATAGTAGTGAGCAACTTTTTCTTAATAAAGATGCCGTAGTGAAATGGAACCAACAGATTCTCTCTGTACTCCTCTCTCATGATTTAGTGTTTGTACAGATTATGTGAAGAATCAATGGATCGAATGAGTGAATGATTCTCTGTTAATGATTGTACAGTGATTTACAATATATATACAAGGCCTCATAGGCCGAATCGGTGCCTGCAAACCGGTGGCTTGCTACCGACAGAAATGCCCCAAAGGGCCTAAGCGGTTGGTAATTATCTATTGATCACCAATTAATTAATCTAATAATCCTAACAGAATACATTACATCAAGTATAAGAGCAGGTTTAATGATTTCGCGGCGAGGTCCCGGAGGACGGCCTGTGGCTGTGAGGTGAGCAGCATGTGGTGGATGCTGCCCACCAAGGGGAACACCCATGGACCCGGCGGCCGCCTCTTCTTGGAGTTGGCTCTCAAGGATGATACCAGGATGAGCAGTGAAACGACGAGCAGGAAGACGGCGGTCAGGGCGTCGGTTCTGATCTCCATGATTGCTGAATAGGACGATCACATTCACAGTTTCACACAAACTGTGTCGAGGTAGCATATATCTCCTCTCTCTCTCTCTAGCTAGGCGTACTACTCCACTAGATGGAAAATTATTTCCTAATAATAGTTGTAGCAGTTGAAGCTCTCTCTCGTAAAAAACATCCATTGCTGAACATGTGTTTGACAATTATCATATATAATAACCAAGGCATGAGGTCAAGTTGCCGAATGCATGGTAGCTTTAGTTTAGATCATCTCGTGCTGCACATAGAGCATTATAGTAGTGAGCAATTATGATATCTTAAATGTTAGTGATGCCTTTAGGCCACTGCTGGCTGATGCTATCATGAAGGAGGGCGCTGTGTTGGGGTGTTGCCGCACGCATTAGGGAGCTTCCTCGGCCAGTTCTGTGATTGAGGCATTTTCTCTCTATTGTAGCAAATTTGGTGATCATTATGTAATCGTTTTTTAAGTTGTATCCAGTAGTTTAGATGGGTTGGCGTAGGTAATCAACGTATTACCTAGCCAACCATGTTTGTAACTATCTGCTTAATGAAAAGCACGCCTATGGTGCATCTCAAACAAAAAAAGTGATGCCTTTAGGGAGCTTCAGTGTCACAGCAAACCTTGTGATTGTAGAAATGGAGCCAACAGATTCTATGTACTGCTTTCATCAATGTTTATACACATTACATATACAACTCAGACTTTTTTTTTTGACACTGAAACACCATTTCATATATTAGCAGCATTAAGCTGCAATAACCATTACACTATTAATGGTTACAAGACTAAGCGTATCCAAGAGCGGACACGTTTGAACATGCACAGAATTAGCACAGAAACCAGTGTAGGTAACCGTTGACACCTGTTATAGTATAATATTACTAGTCAACTAAACATGGATAAGGACTTAAAATGAATATCAACATAGACTAGGGATCTAACTAACATAATTCCACGAGCTTTGGTGATTTATATCTTTTCAGGGACTTAACAGATAAATGCAGAGAAGAATGGAGAAAGTTCCAGAATATATCTCACATATGATGACAAGACTTAACCGTGAAGTAACTCGACCCAAAATGTGGACTAAAACACTCTAGAAGGTACCAGAAGACACCAGAAGAAAGATGACATGGTTTGGCCACAGGGGCCTAGCGGCCGGCCTAAATCTGCCTGGCGGCCGCCAGGCTACAGTAGCCAATCAGGCTCATCTTTCTAGGTCGGTTTGTAACCGACTTTGAGGTTGTATCTACACCGTTATTGAAGGTCGGTTTGATCCAATGGTCATCATTCATCGCCAAGGCCTATATAAGAAGACCCCCTGACCCCAGGGCTAAACCCTAATTCATTCTATCTCATTCTATTCATTATCTCTCAGTTGTAGAGGTGTCCCAATGTAAGGATAACCTCTCTCTCAGGGATTGGTGAATTAGAAGTAGATTAGTCATGTAATTAGAAGTAGATTAGCCATGTAATTAGAACTAGATTAGATCTAACTTAGATCTAATCAAGAGTAAAGGAGAGTGGAGCTATGCTCCTGTTCTGGAGATGTCTACAGAGTTTGGTATGTCTTTTATCCTTTCTTTGTAAGACCTATGATTCACATGTTTATCTTCTCTATTTACTTTCATATCTTACATATATGGTTAGGTATAGTTGTTATGCTATTGCATGGGATCTCCGCTCGTATTGAGGACTCTAGTTATTCATGGTAGCTAGAGTAGTAATCGATAGTATAGACATGATGTCTAGGCTATTGATTACCTGAGATTGCACCCAACCCCACGGATAGTTTGTGGTAGCCCTGGTGGTGACAGCCCCGATGGCGGCGTATTCCACCACGTTCGGGTTGGTGTTTGTAGGATCAGTAGTCGAGCTTCCTAGCCCCCTTCTCATCTCTTTCTGTGGCTAGTGTTCTGATGTCCCGAAGTGTTATGGTGTGATTGCTATCATAGAACCTAAGTAATAGAGAAGTACCCAGGAACCTTGATCTCTCCCTTTGACCTCTTGATTAGTTTAGTTATTCTTTGATATCTTAGGTAGGTTATTATTTTATGCTTTGATACCAACTTATCCTTTATCAATTACCCCCTTACTATAGTCTAGTGGTTTGCTAAGATAGTGGATACATGATTGTGACTTATTAGAATTCTTTAGCCAAAGCTTCCCTGTGGATACGATACTCTAGAATACTCATCCTAGGGAAAAGCTACAATGGTACGCGTGTCTCAGGCGCTTGCAGAATCCTTCATATTTTTTAGCACTTAACAAATGCCAACAAGCTTTTTGGCGCGATTCTTGGGAAGCAATTGGCCTAAAGATTCTAATAATGATCTTGATGTCCGCTAATTTAGTGTATCACTAGCTTTAGTAGGATTACCCTTGTTACGTTGAGTTGTGGAATAGACGGGGACGAGAAGATGTCGTTGCGACCTTCCGACAAGATTCCACAAGACGAGAAAAGAAGACTGATTGAAGAACCCAGGGTGCCTGATAAGTCAAGATTCATCAACATTGGAACCCTGCTATCTCAAGGTATGCATTTAAATATATATATTATATTCCAACCATATGTAGATTAGAGAAGAAGTAGCCGTCACAAGAAATCAATGCACACATCTCAAGTGACGTACATAGAAGCTGCACATCATGGTAAGTATGATTAAAAGGTGAGAAAGTCTTGCTCATGGACTATAAACTATTTGAGTAGTTATCATTTAAATTCTTGCATTGCATTACATATTTACTTTGATCAAATCATGCATTCACTCGCTTAGTTTATGTTTTTGCTTAGTAGATCCATTGCATGTTTAGATCTTTGCATACATCCATGTCGTTTGCATCTAAAAGAAAAAAATCCTCACCACGATCATGCTCTTCCATCTCTAATTGGATAAATCTCTATAGTGCTTTCATGTTACCTTTGTTTGCTATAATATGCTAAGGTTTGGGAATATCTTCATACATCTATTAAATGAAGCATGGTGCTTAGTTTAGGAGTGGTGATTTTACTTCCATTGGCTTTTAAATTAAGCGTGATGCTTAGGATAAAATGCCTTTCTAAATCAAATTGGACGTGGTGTCTAGGTTGATTTTTGAACCAATAGTATGTTGTAGTAGATGCTGGTATATTTTGTTGGACTAACCCTTGTAGAAAACTCTCAAATCCAATTCGGGCAAGTCAAGAGATGAACTCATATCAGAGATGAAGCAAGGCATATGATGAACTCCAAATTGGTGCGAAAGACACGGCTCATTCATCATTGATGGAAGAATTGTAAGTATTGAATATCATTCACCTTGTCTTTTGCTACAAGTTACCTTTGCCTTGATCCATATACTAGAGTGCAGCCATAAAAAAAAATAACAATAAATAAATAAATAAATAATTTTGGTATAACACGAGATCTGTGCTAAAAGATAAACAAAGATCCATCTTTTCATTAGCATAGATTGGGTCATATGAACCTTGGACAACAACCCCTGCATCAACCATGTTGTATATTCCCTTGGGTATGTGTCCACTAACATTTTCTTGAGGAAAGGTGCGTGCTATGTTTATTCAATGAAAAAGAATGTCATATAACACAATCTAGAAAAGTAATCACTCTAAAGAAGTGGATGGACAAAGCAACAGGCCACTAAAACATCAAAGACAGGTAGGTGAATATAAACCTCATATTAGTATACAACTTCTGTCTTATGTTTAAAGAAAAAAAAATAATAATAATATATATCCGAGCACATGAAGGCTCATGCTAAAAGAAACATGTTCCTAGGACAAGTTCCCTTCGGGTATTCTTGGCCACTAACCTTGCAGGAACAAAGGATGAACAACGTCTAAGGACATGGTAATTGCAACACACGATTAGGGATGGTTCAGCATTCACACTTAAAGTGTCGAGTGACAGGAAGGCTTGAGCATGGGGGAAGAAGGTAGACTCCTTTAAAGATCATCCGACATACTCCTCCTCTTCTCAAGCTCCCATCACTCTGACATGCTGGTTTGCAATTCCCCTACTCACTATTACTTTGTCTCTCTAAGTTTGAATAGTTAATAAATGTCATACATCAAAATCAAACTTAGGATAATAAAATTTCCCACTAGAGAAAAAGTAATAGTGAGCACTTGTTACTTAAAATATCCAACCAAAACTTTTCTTCGCATAGAAGCAACAACCTTTAGCTTCATGACAGTTCTACCCTTAAAATTACTTGTACATTCCTTCGGGTATATATTGTCAACTAATACTATAGGAATAAAACTATGAGAGGAGCTAAAAGGTCCTAGCTCAATTTGAAGAACAAGAAAGAAAGGCCGATACAATAAAAGAGACAAGTGAGGAACAAGATACACAAGATGCCAAAGAAGGAAAGCTTCGAGCAGAAGAAAAGGACCACCACAAGGTGTTGCGATGTTGTCACATTCCAATAATAGGGTAACATCTTGAGGTAAGTTGTCATTACTTAAGCTTTTCCTTAAGAATGACTTGTTCACAAATAAAGATTTAAACATGTTAGAGTAACAACCTTGCCTGATCCAACTTCATTAGCTCAACATGTTTTGTTTCTTTAGTTGTTCCTACCACCACTCTCTTGATCTCATAGTTCTAATCATGTAAGCTAGAAAGTTGCACACCTTGCTTTGGAATAAGATAATCATGCCTTTGATATATCATGTATAGACAAGAAAACTCTTCCAAGAGTCAAGGAGTTTGTTTCTAACCGTTGAAAGTTTTTATTGCAACATTCATGCTCAATCTTCGATCTTGTCACCCAAGTTAGGTATAAGAAAAGCATATAATAAATCAACTCTATCTTGTTTATAGTTCCTATGGTTAGAGAAGAATAAATGAAGTTTGGTTCTGTTGGTGTTTTCCCACCAACAGAGCCCATACACTTGATCTCTACCATGACTTTGCAAGCAGGACACACTTTGAGCAAAATGGTGGAGAAGCCTACCAGTCTCTCTAGACTTCAACAAGTGAATGTCCTACAAGCATGCACACTAAACAAGAAGCTGCTTATGCTTTACTCCAACTCATAAGACCAGCTAAGAACATGGGTGACGTCGTCCTTCACCATCTCAAGGAGCATAACTGTCAAGATCAGATAATACACTCAAGGAAACGACAAGGTAAGAAGTCTCGTTCAGAGGACTTAAAACACTGAATCCTCGCCGAAAAGGTAAGATCGGTAGTTATCTATATGCATAGCATATTTACTTCCTCGCATTGCATAATTATTTTCCTTTAGCATATTTACATTATAGCACTAGCCTTGCATTTGAAAAGAAAAAAAAATATTTGTTTGTTGCATAGACATGAAAAACTCTAAGCCCCATGTGAGTAGTTTTGTGGCGTGTGACAACCCACAAGGATATTTCTTGTGGTGGCATAAAAATAAAATAAATATGCATGCATCATCATCTTTATTTGCATAGAAAATCCAAAAATATTAATGTTTCTTTGAATTCTTGTCTTAATGGTATTATCATCCTTGGCAACAAGAAGCTAAGTGGTTAAAACCACTAACGCCTAACTAGTTCCACTAGTTTTGTTGTCTATTTGAGTTCAGCAGGATTTCAAGGAAGAGAGGAATGACACACATGGTGTCCAGCATTAAAGAAGATCAATCAGCCACCATTACTATCTACCTCTACTTCCAACCATCAAGAACATCAAAGACTATGTCAACATCCGGCTTGGGGGAGGGCAACCCCCATGCATCCAGATAAGTATCTCTCTATCTTATTTAATACAAGCTAGATATGTTTGTTTTATTAGAAAGATATAAAAAGATGCATAATTAAGGAAACCAAATAAAAAGAGTCAATCTAGTCTTTCTTAAAGAGTCTTTATTAGAGTGTGAGAATAAAATAAACTCTGAAGATAATCTCTAGCCTTGGAGATGATGAATAGTTGCTCCGTCATAATTCCTTTCAAGTACCTACCTTTCAAGCTTAATTTCTCTCAAGCTTTTAATGCAACTGCTTTGACTTGAGATTTGACCTGAAACCTGTGGGTAGCAAATGCTTGCTCTGAAGTCTAGGTAATTGACGGATATGATATATAAGAGTCTGAGTTGCTATTTATCTTACTCCTAATGATACTAGATTTCTAGAGATTTATCTTTTGAAAATTAAAAGTGCACATGATAAGTTCATGTATGACAGAGTGTTGAACCTCCTACCATAGCCATATATACATGCTCCATAGATTAGGAAAACTTTTTGATATATATATATATATATATATATATAGGTCGCTTGCTTTGCATTAAGTTTGGTCAATCTTTGTCGACCCTTAGAAACTTGTCATGCTGATCATGTACACTTCACCACACTCCACTCGATTCATTCCACTTCATTACACTCCACCTCGTTCTACTCTACTTCACTTGCATTTATGCTACTTCTATCTTGGAAGTACGCATCCACAAAGCATCCACTAAATATCCACCAAAAATGTTCTACTCCTACCTTGGGAGAGAGCAACCAAAAATATTCCATACACCCATCCACTCATCCATATCTAGCCAATGTCTTACAGAAGCTCCATTACATTTGTTTATCTCTCAAAAGTTATTGCAAAAGAGATTTGGGTTGTATATTAAAAAAAAGAAGGGGGAGATGAAAAATGGACAAGTGTCCTACGGGCGAGTAGAGCCTACCTCCCTAAGAAAAAGAAAGAATAAAGGAGAGTTAAAAAAAATGGACAAGTGTCCACTGTAAACAATGAGTACTTAGATGCTCGCCTCTCCATAAAAAGAAAAATAAAGAAAGAGATAGAACCCAAGTTCTCATAAAGTTTTCAGATTCCAAGAGAGAGATGATTCCTCAAGGAGCAAAAGTAGAATTAGGCTTTCCCCTCATTCATTTCGTACACCTTACCATATTCCCTACCATATCCACTATATTCTTTCCACCATACACATGCACCACTTGATCAGTGTGACTCGTGACTTTGGATCCATTGCTTGAACTTACAATATATGTTTAGTAAGTAGATTTCGTTTTCTTCCACCTAGAGCTCCAGATATAAGCCTTAGATATAGTGTGAGAGAGAAGAAGGCATAGTGTCCTACTGCCTTATTCCAAAAATAGCACATATTATGAGAGAAAGGCAACACAACATTATTGCCTAAGTGAGGATCCACAAATACCACAAATGAGAGACTTGAGAGGGTCATACAAAAGGAACTTTGAGTTTTATTTTGAAAACTTGCAAAAACTCCAGAATGAAGGTTGAACAAAGAGTTTGAGACATGGTGTTTGACTTGACTGTTCTATCTTTCAATTGCCCTAGATCCTAAGAAAAAGCTATAACCTCCATGGTTAAAAGTAATATGGGTAAGTTGAAGGTTGACAAAGTTTTTTCTAACATAGAGGAGAAATTTTGTTTGAAAGCATGTGTAATTTTGAGGCGTGAAAGTGTTGTAGCAACTCCTGATCCATTGCTCAGTTTGACTTTGCTAGGGACTAGCAAAGGGTAAGCTTGGGGGAACTTGTTGACACCTGTTATAGCATAATATTACTAGTCAACTAAACATGGATAGGGACTTAAAATGAATATCAACATAGACTAGGGGTCTAACTAACATAATTCCACAAGCTTTGGTGATTTATATCTTTTCAGGGACTTAACAGATAAATGCAGAGAAGAATGGAGAAAGTTCCAGAATATATCTCACATACGATGACAAGACTTAACCGTGAAGTAACTCGACCCAAAATATGGACTAAAACACTCTAGAAGGTACCAGAAGACACAGAAGAAAGATGACATGGTTTGGCCATAGGGGCCTGGCGGCCGGCCTAAATCTGCCTGGCGGCCGCCAGCTACTGAGAGCCAATCAGGGCTCATCTTTCTAGGTCGGTTTGTAACCGACTTTGAGGTTGTATCTACACCATTATTGAAGGTCGGTTTGATCCAATGGTCATCATTCGTCGCCAAGGCCTATATAAGAAGACCCCCTGACCCCAGGGCTAAACCCTAATTCATTCTATCTCATTCTATTCATTATCTCTCAGTTGTAGAGGTGTCCCAATGTAAGGATAACCTCTCTCTCAGGGATTGGTGAATTAGAAGTAGATTAGTCATGTAATTAGAAGTAGATTAGTCATGTAATTAGAACTAGATTAGATCTAACTTAGATCTAATCAAGAGTAAAGGAGAGTGGAGCTATGCTCCTGTTCTGGAGATGTCTACAGAGTTTGGTATGTCTTTTATCCTTTCTTTGTAAGACCTATGATTCACATATTTATCTTCTCTATTTACTTTCATGTCTTACATATATGGTTAGGTATAGTTGTTATGCTATTGCATGGGATCTCCGCTCGTATTGAGGACTCTAGTTATTCATGGTAGCTAGAGTAGTAATCGATAGTATAGACATGATGTCTAGGCTATTGATTACCTGAGATTGCACCCAACCCCATGGATAGTTTGTGGTAGCCCCGGTGGTGTGGCCACGATGGCCGGACGTATTCCACCACGTTTGGGGTGGTGTTTGTAGGATCAGTAGTCGGAGCTTCCTAGCCCCCTTCTCATCTCTTTCTGTGGCTAGTGTTCTGATGTCCCGAAGTGTTATGGTGTGATTGCTATCATAGAACCTAAGTAATAGGGAAGTACCCAGGAACCTTGATCTCTCCCTTTGATCTCTTGATTAGTTTAGTTATTCTTTGATATCTTAGGTAGGTTATTATTTTATGCTTTGATATCAACTTATCCTTTATCAATTACCCCCTTACTATAGTCTAGTGGTTTGCTAAGATAGTGGATACATGATTGTGACTTATTAGAATTCTTTAGCCAAAGCTTCCCTGTGGATACGATACTCTAGAATACTCATCCTAGGGAAAAGCTACAATGGTAGGTGTTCTGTGCGCTTGCAGAATCCTTTATATTTTTTTAGCACTTAACAAATGCCAACAGTAACATTTCCTGCAATGAGGGAACCTAAAGCTAGCTTCGCTAAGGAATCCGCCATCATGTTTTGAGTCCTTATCCTGCGCAAAGAAGAGCCAGAAGCTTGTAGCATTGACGAGATCGTCTGTGTATGAGGCTTGGATCTCCACTCCAGTGGGTTGGTTTGTTCCTCCGAGTTGATGAAGTTTACTAGCTGCAAATTGTCGGAGAAGTAGTTGATGTCATGGAGTCCTAGCTGCGTCAGTAGCATCGTTGCCAACTCCATGGCCACCGTTTCTGCCATAAACACTGAAGTGGATTCCTACAAGCCTGCCTGAATGAAGAAACTAAGCAGTCTCTCAGAACAGGTGTCGACGAAGAATACTCCAATTCCTGCATTACTATGTTGATGTAATGGTGGAGCAGGCTGCAGGGAGGCATCGGTGTAGCATCTGGGACCGGTCTCTACAGCAGGGGAGTCCACCAGAAACTTGTCCAAGCAACCTGCAGGGGAGATAATTGTACCTGGGACTGATGTAGTCGTGGCTGTGAGTACCAGAGCGTCCTCAACCTGCAAGGGGGACTGCATATTTGCCTCAACCTGCAAGGTAGACTGCATATTTGCTGCGTAGTGACTCTGGAGCCCACGTGGTGTATGGTGACTCCGAAGGGGGGCGCTTGTAGGGGAAGTAGAGGAAGATGGACCTGCCAAGTTAATATTAATATCTTGATTCAGGGTGCCGTTGTTACCTTCATCGTGTCCAAGAGCCTGTAAATAAGTTTGGATATGAGCTTTGGCCGCCTTATGAACCTGGAAAGAGGTCCACGTTTTCCTCTGATACCTGTTGTCATTTCTTGCTTTCTAGATATACCACATTATAAACAAGAACTTGAACAAGACATTGTCTGAGGGATTGGCAGTCAGAAGTAAAGGTAAGGTTATTTGAACACCATCCTCCACATGAGTGATATTGTGAGTATGAATGGGAGGGGAAGCAGTTGCCCATACCTGAGTTGGGAGATGACATTGAAAGAAGATGTGATTGTTATCTTCAACAGCTCTACAGTAGGTGCAATGTTTATCAATGTGTACTGAGAATCTACTTGCCCTTTCACCAGTTGCTAACGCCCTTCTACTAAGCCTCCATGCAAAGGTTTTCAACAGAGGAGGAATGGTTTTAGATTTCCATACCTTTTGGAGGATGTGGTCAGCTTCATTTGAGATGCTTCTAGAGCCATTCGTGGGAAGAATGTGGATGGTTTGGGCAGCAAGATAATTGTAAGCAGCTTTGGTAGTGCAAATCCCATTGGCAGCCGGTGTCCATCTAAGGATATCATTTGAGTCAGAAGGGACAGTTTGGGTGGTTTGTATGGCTTGCACAGCTTCTGGGGAGAAGTTTGTGTCAAAAGAGTTTGGTTCCAAGTTTGAGTTCCAGACAGCCAGAGGTCAGCTACCTTAGAAGGGAGGGGGTTTGTGGTGGCTGGGAGTGAGAGGTGGTCATAGATGTCTTCCCAAACAGTAGACCAAGGGGTGGACCAGATGGAGGAATTACCACCATGGATTTGCATAACAGCATTATTATGTAGGTGGCGCTTTACCTGCATGATAGAAGACCAGTAGATGGACCTAGAAGTGTTGTTAGGAGCGGTCCAAAAGGAGTTGTTGGGGAAATACTTGGCTTTGAGGATAGAAGAAAGAAAAGGGTTTTTCAGGGTTACCACATTCCATGCAGAGTGTATGATGAGGCTTTGATTAACAGTTTCCATGTCCCTGATGCCGAGCCCTCCTTGGTTCTTGGGTTTGCACGTCTTTCAATGACCTGTAAGTAATTGGGGAAGTTTCCTGTTCCTCCTGAACTCATGCCCACCAGAATCTTGTAATGATAGTATTAATTTTCTTTATAAAAGCTTTAGAAAAGAGCATTGTGGACATATAATATATAGGAATGGAAGCAAAGACTGACTTAATGTATTGAAGTCTACCTGCATGATTTAGCTTATTAGCCTTGATCGTACCAAACTTAGTCATGCGGGGCCCGCTGATGTTACGTGGGAAGCATGCGTTCACTGTTTTGTTCCCTGCTTCCTTCAAGACGACGCGTGCCTGCCTTCTGAGACTCCGGGCACAAGCTTCAATGGTCATCCTCATCCATACTTCTTGGCTTCATCCTCTTTTTATTTTTCCTTTCCTTTTATTTTTTCTTCTACCCAATATCAAGCAGCACAGTATCCATCGACATCAAGACCTCTTCGTATCCTCCGTCATTGGTTCGGCAGGGAGCCACCCACCGGCTCTGGGGACGGCGTTCTTCTACCCGCCGGCGACTTGTTAAACATTATCTTTGGTCCGCCGGTGATGCAACTCCATGACGCCACTCTCATCCAGCTCAAGCCTACGCTCGACGAGGCCCTTCCGCCCCAACGGCACCATGCGTCTCTGACGCCTCTGCAGCCGTCCGCCGGCGACCTGCTCTCCTTTGACTTTTTGACAGGAATGGAAGCAACCGACGCGCCGGTGAGTGTGTGGTCACCACGGCACCCAACCGCTGCAGATGCAACCATTGACCCTCTTCTTGGAGTTGGAGCTACTCTCTAACAACCTGTCTCAGTAGAGTATTTTAATTTGTTATTTGTTATTTGCAAGATTGACATATCATATTGAATGAAATGAAATTTGGACGAAACAACCTCAAACAAAAAGTTTCATTCTCTCCTGCTTAATGAAATATGAGCCCTCGGGCTTCATCTAAAAAAACAAAAAGTTTCATTCTAGAGCCTTATGGACATTTAATTTCATGACTTAAAAATAGTTGGTAATCGTGCCAAGAGAGTATCATCTACACAAGACTCATTTCTTCTCTCTGCTTCAAATCATATCATCAAAAATTCCTACATGCCATCCTATTTAATGCAAATTAAACTCAAATGACACTCCCACTAAGACTAGTCTACTCTAACGTTCTATATGTTAGGTTATCTGCACGAGACGATATAAATATAAATTAAACCTACCATTTGGCAACTAACCTCGTGTGTCTTTGTTAGTTTACGGGAGAGGGCATCAAGTGCGTGCTACAACTTTTATTACGAAATAATCTTCCATCGAGTTCGGAACTGCAACTGGGCTATCTGCTTCCAGTGGAGTAGGCATCTACTAGTGCTTCTTCATTAGTATATATGCTGCGTCGATCTGTAACTTGTTTATTGGGGGGTGTCAACTCGTACGCCTATGAGATCGAGGAGATATATGCTGACCTCCTGACTTGTACGTTTTATAGTTCTTCTCCAAGAAATGTTGATGCCCTCTCCCGTAAACTTTTTTGCAGTTTGCATTTTCGAATCTAAGCATGGTCTTATTTGAGAACTAATTGTAGTCGATACTACATGATATAAGAGAGAAAGGGATAGAGCTCGATGCATGCCATGCCTCGCGAACATTAAGAAGCATCGTGAATCATATCATTAGAGGAAAAAAAATACTGAATCTACCAATTGTAACTGAATTTCGGAAAAGTCCACACCTCCGACATCGTTGATCTCCGTAGTTGTGCTAATTTCACAAAATTTATGTGTTTAGATTAAATGTCACTTTAATGTCATTATTTAATTTTATAGTATTGTTATTTAATCATGCGATCCTTGTGTTTTTATATAAAAATTTAGTTATCCGGTAGCAACGCACGGGCGTGAGCTCAAGTTGCGAATGGTAGCTTTAGTTTAGATCGTCTCGTGCTGCACATAAAGCTTGTAGTGATGAGCAATTATTATATCTTAAATATTAGTGATGCCCAGTGTCACATCAAACGTTGTGATTCAAAGTATAGAAACGGAGCCAACAGATTCAGTGTACTGCTCTCATGAATGTTTATACAGATTATGTACATCAAGCATACAACTCAGAGTTGACTGGAATGACAGCAACAGACACAATAGTGACCACACAATCACCAAAGTGTCAGTTGCTACCATTCCAGTCAACTCTGAGTTGTATACTTGATGTACGTACGTAATCTGTATAAACATTCATGGCGGGGCAGAGACGACTGTGCACCACGGACGCCAGGTGTTGACGGTAACCAACTACAGATCAAACACCGTCAACATACACCAAAACAACCTAGAAATAGGGGTTACAAACTAACAAATTCCATAGTTTTTGTGTATATTTGGTTCTTGCAGGTACAAGACAAGACATGTGCACTTTGGGGCAAAATACAAGGAAAAAGAATAATAATTCAATAAATAGAAAAAGGCCCAAAGGTGACAAATGGCAAGACCAAGCCAACCCACCTCGGTCGGGCTACAAAGTCAGGTTTTCCACACCAACACCAGGCCCAAGATGACGAATAAGGACAACACGCCAAAGCTGGGCCGGATCAGGCCCGACCAAGGTGCGGCCGCACCTTATCCTTCTGGCCGGTGGGGCCAGGTCTTCGCGTGGCGGTTCCATTACTCCGAGGAACGTCGGTGGCGCCGTGGACCAGGTTCAGTGAACCTCCAAACCACCTATTCCTGGTCGGTTTGGCCATAATGGGGGTGGAGGACATTTTCCAAAGACCCCCCTACACTCAAACTATAAAAGGAGGCCTTCTACCTCTCCCTCAAGCATCACTACAAGGAGAATTCAGCACACTTGAGCAAGAGAGTAGACTAGTCTTCTTTTCTTCTTCCAATTCTAGAGAGTGAGAGAGGGAAAAGCTAGAAGGAAACTTTGCTCCTTCTACTCGGAGTTGTCGGAGTGCCCTCGGTGATCCGCGGTTCCTAGGAGGTCGGAGTGCTGGACTTGTCGGTACCACGACGCTTGTACCTCTACAAGCTTCTTACATCTTGGTGAGCAAGCTTGTGATTATCTTTCGGCTTATTGTCTTTTCAAACATATTATCTTAAGTTGTTATAATCTTGCGGGATCGGTAGATTGTCTCGTAAGAGCGTTAGTTCTTGGTGAAGGAACTCTTTGACCGGGGAACCTTGGCCAACATCAAGAGTCGTGACCAATAGTGCAAACATGGTGTTTGGACTAGCGTTCACCTACCTTTTTGCGGCACCCCACGGTCGTGAGGGTAGGCGGCAGGGTCGTGACAGCCTTGTCCGTCCCTTGTAATCCCTCCACGTTTGGGTGTGACGTAGAGCTAATTGCCAGACTCTGCCCGGTTTGGGCGAGGGCCGGTGCCCGAAGTAAGGAGATAACAACGCGAGAAATCCCTGTCTAGAAATCTAAGCCCATAGAGATACCTCATTACTCATAGAACCTAACCTTGCCTTGGTAGACACAGGCCAGAAAGCCCTCTACACAACCGTCCTTGTGAATTATACGATACCCTGTTTATCACCGGGTGAAGTGCTACAACGGTATTTCTCGTGCTCTTGCGGACTTTGTTGCTTTCGCTAAGAAACACCAACAAGCATTTCTGGCACCGTTGGCGGGGACGGTTGTCGTAGTTGTATTTCGAACCTAGTCGACCCGTGTGTCTAGATTATCTCCTATAAAGAAAAAAACCCAAAAAACAGCTCCTTACCCATGGAGCAACCCACCTTACAAATCATATCCGCTCCTAAGGGCGAGCTCGTAGAACCACGCCGATCTATGAAGCCAATCACAGCTTCAGATTATGAGCTCCGCCCTGGCTTCATAGCCATGGTTCAGGCCCGAGCCTTTTCAGGCTCGGAATATGAAAACCCATATCATCACCTACGGGAGTTTGAGCAGCTCTGTGGATGCCTGACTATTGCGGGCATGACACACGACACATTGCGGTGGAAGTTGTTTCCGTTCTCTCTCACTGTGAGGGCGACTCAATGGTACGCCCACAACGTAGGGTTGGTAAATGGAGACTGGGAAGAATTGCGACATAGGTTTTGCCTCGCATTCTATCCTTTATCTAGAATCGCAGCCCTACGATAAGAGATCCACAACTTCCAACAAAAAGAGGGTGAAACCATAGGTGCAGCCTGGGACCATTTTACCATTCTTACCAGATCCGGCCCAGATTTGTCCATCCCGAGCTACGTGCTTTTACAGTATTTCTGGTTAGGCTTGGATAGAGCAACTGCCCTACTGCTTGACTTAGCTGCCGGAGGGTCATTTGCACATAAAACCACAGCGGAAGGAGAAGCTCTCCTAAACCGTTTTCTTGAGAATACTCCCCCGCTAGAACCCATCCGAGTAGAACCCAAGCAGAAACAAGAGGAAGTCTCTTCGGCTACTGCCGAACCCGACACATCTTTAGAGAGACCCTCGCCTGAACCAGAACCAAAGGAGACCGCATGGTCGGATCTCCCGTTCTTCGAGGACGGCCCTACTGAACAATTCGGTAATACCTCGAATTACGAACAATGGAAGAAACCACCAGTCCCAGTTGGCCCTGAACCACCCCTGGACGAACTCTTTCTCTAGGAGTCTATTAAGGAGCTAACCGCTATAATGAGCACGGAATGGTTACAGGAGGAAGGGACCTCTTTCGAAGAAATTCGATTGAACCATCCCTCTACGCCTATCCGTTGCAAATATCAAGGGGACGTAGTGGAGGTCATGTATAACTCTGTTGTGGCCATAAACATCATGTCCAAATCCTTTGCACAAAAATATGACAAGGAAGCACCTAGAACCCACGCAGCACGGACTTTGCGCATAGCGCCCCGAACCATCATAAAATGTCGTGAGGTTATACACGACCACATTCTTCTTCATAGGAATGTCAAACTTTCTTTGGATTTTCATATTTTTTGATATCCAAGACTTTGACATCCTAATCGGGCATCCCTTGGAAAAGATTCTTGATCTACCAGAATCCGGGGATTTAGATGTCAAACTGGGGGGAAAATCGTTGTCCATACCAGTTACTCGAGCCAAAACTTGGTAACGGACTCCCTCCATGAGTATGACACGCCCGAGGAGGTAATGGGAGTCATGCTATATGAAAACCCTAAGACAGACCTAGAACTCGATGCCCAATTCTTCATAGAAGAAGAGGACGACTCCGGGGAAACCATAGAGCTTCCCCAAGAGGAAGAGCTGACTCGGCCTCCAGTTGAGCTTAAACCCCTGCCCCCTGGCCTAAGCTATGTCTTCCTAAACGGTGACACACAAACTCCAGTTATCATTAGTGATAAACTTAGTGACCAGGAGACGACCCAACTCATAGCCGTTTTAGAGAAGCATAGATCGGTCTTTGGGTATTCCTTACAAGATCTAAAAGGGGTAAGCCCAACACTCTGCACACATCACATACCTATTGACCCTTCCAGTACCCCATCACGCGAACCCCAAAGAAGGCTCAATAACACGATGCGTGAAGTCGTGAAGAAGGAAGTTCTCAAACTTCTTCACGCCGGGATAATTTATCCTGTACCACATAGCGATTGGGTTAGCCCGGTCCAAGTGGTCCCTAAAAAGGGAGGAATGACGGTCGTTGAGAACTCTAAGAACGAGCTCATTCCGCAAAGACAAGTCATAGGGTGGAGAATGTACATTGACTATAGAAAACTTAACAAGGCAACTAAGAAAGATCACTTCCCGCTTCCATTCATCGACGAGATGTTGGAACGGTTAGCGAAACACTCTTTCTTACGTTTTCCTTGACGGGTATTCCAGGTACCACCAGATCCTGATCCACCCTGATGACCAGAGCAAGACCACCTTCACATGCCCATACGGAACCTATGCCTACCGTAGAATGTCATTTGGGCTGTGTAATGCACCTACTTCTTTTCAGCGGTGTATGATGTCTATTTTCTCAGACATGATTGAAGAGATCATGGAAGTCTTCATGGACGATTTCTCAGTCTATGGTAAGACTTTCGACAGTTGTCTGAAGAACTTAGACAAGGTCTTGCAACGATGCCAAGGAAAGGACCTGGTACTTAACTGGGAAAAGTGCCATTTCATGGTCCGAGAAGGCATCGTCCTTAGACACCTAGTGTCCGAGAGGGGGATCGAGGTAGACAGAGCTAAGATAGACGTTATCGAAAAGCTACCTCCCCTAGTGAATGTCAAAGGGATCCGCAGTTTCCTAGGTCATGCGGGGTTCTACAGTAGGTTCATCAAAGATTTTTCACAAATCTCTAGACCCCTCACGAACCTGCTAGCCAAGGATGCACCTTTCGACTTCACAGATGAGTGCATGCACGCTTTCAAAACCCTTAAGAAAGCACTCATCTCGGCTTCGATCATTCAACCCCCGGATTGGTCGTTGCCGTTTGAAATCATGTGCGATGCTAGCGACTATGCCGTTGGTGCGATCTTAGGCCAAACCAAAGACAAGAAGCAGCATGCAATCGCATATGCTAGCAAGACTCTAACAGGAGCCCAGCTTAACTACGCCACCACAGAAAAAGAGCTCCTTGCATTAGTCTTCTCTATCGAGAAATTTCGCTCTTACTTAGTGGGTGCAAAGATAATTGTTTATACCAATCACGCTGCTCTTAAGTATCTGCTCACTAAAAAAGACGTGAAACCTCGATTGATCCGCTGGATTCTTTTACTCCAAAAATTCGATCTCGAAATAAAAGATAAAAAGGGAGTAGAGAATACCGTTGCAGATCATTTGTCGCGTATGCAGGTCACTAACATGCAGGAACCTCCTATCAATGACTACATGCGCGACGACATGCTACTAAAGGTGTCGGACTCCAATCCATGGTATGCAAACATTGTCAACTTTATGGTTGCAGGATATGTACCACCTGGAGAGGACAAGCGGAAGCTGCAAGTAGAAAGCCGACGACACCTTTGGGATGAACTGTACCTGTACAGAGTATGTGGTGATGGCTTGCTGAGAAGATGCGTACCAAGGGAAGAGGGGATGCAAATCATTGAAAAATGTCATGCATCACCCTATGTCGGCCACACTGGAGTATTCCATACACAAGCCAAAATCTGGCAGTGCGGATTCTATTGGCCGACCATGTACGAAGACACAAGAGAATTCATCAGAAGATGCTCAAGCTGCCAAAAAACGGGAAATATCACTGCTCGTGATGCAATGCCCCTGCACTACAACCTTCAAATAGAAATATTTGATGTGTGGGGCATTGATTACATGGGACCATTCCCTACGTCCCATGGTTGCGAGTACATCTTGGTGGCAGTGGATTATGTGTCAAAGTGGGTAGAAGCAATGCCATGCAGAGCTGCTGACGCCAAACATGCACGAAAAATGTTTCACGAAGTGATCTTCCCCCGTTTCGTAACACCACGCATGGTGATAAGTGACGGAGGATCACACTTCATGGACAAATCATTGAGGGCATTCCTGAGGGAACTGGGCGCCAAGCACAACATTGCTACCCCGTACCATCCGCAAACCAGCGGGCAAGCCGAAACCTCAAACAAATAGATCAAGAACATACCCGTAAGACGGTCAACGAGATGGGGAAATTTGGAAGAACAAGCCGCCTCGATGCTCTCACGGGCATACCGGACAGCATACAAAGCCCCCATCGGCATGTCACCTTATCACTGGTATATGGCAAAACCTGCCGCTTACCAGTTGAACTGGAACATCGAGCTCACTGGGCCATCAAAAAGTGGAACATGGACGTCAAACTCGCCGGAAAGAATCGACAAAGACAAATCTCTGAACTTGAAGAATGGCGAGAGAAGGCGTACCACAGTGCAAAGCTCTACAAAGAGCGCACAAAAAGATGGCATGATTAGCGCATCAAGATAAAGGAATTCACCACGGGCGATAAGGTACTCCTATTCAACTCCCGGGTGAAATTATTCGGCGAAGGAAAGCTGAGGAGCAAATGGAAAGGACCGTACACCATCATCAACACTTCGCCACATGGCGCGATCACAATCCAAGATGACGCAGGTACGATTCAAAAGGTAAACGGTCAACGCCTCAAACTTTTCTTTGAGCCATTGCCTGATCTTAACTAAGAGCTTGATAGAATAGATTTATGCTTTGAAAATAGTTAAATGATAATCGGCATACAAAAAAAAACTTATGAGGTCATGTTTATACTGTTTTACCTTTTTGCCCTCACTAGTTTATGCTGATTAGTGCTTGCTTAATTATTTTATTATTTTGCACAAATCATTTTCTATTTTTTAAGTTGAAATCAAAAAGAAATCAAACCTGCGATTGGGAATCTGGGGTTTGAGCTCGCGCGGCAAACAGCAGGGTTCGAAATTTGAAAACCAAATAGGAACGTGGCTGAAAACTCGACCAGGGGGCACACCAAGGGGGTGTGCCCGCACCCTGGGGTGCGCCCGCACCCTGGCTGGCTCCTCTGGCACCCAAACTTCGCCCTGAGCCTTTACCCTGCAAATGAATAGCATTCATGCTGTTTGCTCTGGCGATTTGATTCGTGTCAAGGCAGAGGGTGAGCCTTGTCCTATAAATACCACCCCTCACCTCTCCTCTCCTCACACAATCATCTTCTTGCTCTCACCACTCCCCAATCCTCTACTACTCTCAACCAACCAGCACTCTCCCAAAACCCCAACGCCATGGCTCTTGTGCCATTCAACAAGGAGAAGGCAATTGGTTTTGCTAAGGAGTATCTTGAGAGAGAGAGAGAGAGAGAGAACTCCCAAAAGAGCTCTTGCCATCATCCCCTCCTCAAGTGAGTCCCCACTCAAGAAGAAGATGGCATCAAAGGCGAAGAGCGCTGCCCCCATGGGCAGCCAAGGAGAGAAAAGAGCCTATACTAATCTTCCACCTAAAAATCCTTCCAACTACTCCCGTAGTTCCGGCTCATGCTTCCCCTACACATTAGAGCAAATGCCAAACGGAGAGTGGAAGAAGAGGGTTCCTAAGCCACAAATCAGAGGGCAACCAGCAGGCTTCTTCGACGATGATGAAATAGTTCCTAAGGAGGGACTCACAGCTAGAAGCCTAAGCAAAAAGATCCAAGAGCTCTCTGATTTTGTCCAAGTTCTCTTAGGCAGATTAGCTGAAAGACATAGCGCTAATATTTGCCTTAAGAGAGAGTTAGCGGATCTCCACTGTAGCACTCACGAGGAGGTGAGAGATGCCGCTAAGGACATGGGGGTAGAGCGCTTAGTAGACCTCGCTGATCCATACTAAAAAGCACTTCTACCTCCCCCGAATAAGTAGGCGCGCACAACTTTACATTTTAGCATTTCCCTTTCCAATCATTTTGTATTTCCTTCAAGTGTGCACCTCCATTTGTATTTTGAATTATTTATGAATTCAATAAAGCTTGTCTTTGGAATATTGTGTATGTCTCCACTTGTTTTTGTCTTGTGCAAAAAGAAAATAAAATAGGTACAAAAACAAGTGTGGGGGAGGCAATCATCTCTCACAAGTCAAGGTACGCAATGTATAAATTCAAATTTTTGATTTGTGGCATACTTTCTCCTCCTCCTATGGTTAAACATGATGCTAAACCTGAACCAAAGTTGGCAAAACTCCATCTCTAGTCTACCAATTGATTCATGGCATGCATACACTTTATTCCTCGCCAAAAACCATACTTTGATGAGCAACTACCTGTTAGGGACTGTTGACACCTGCTATAGCATAATATTAATAGTCAACTAAACATGAAATAAGGGCATAAAATGAATATCAACATAAGTCTAGGGGCTTTACTAACATAATTCCACGAGCTTTGGTGATTTATATCTTTTCAGGGACTTAACAGATAAATGCAGAGAAGAATGGAGAAAGTTCCGGAATATACATCTCATACGATGACAAGACTTGACCGTGAAGTAACTCAACCCAAAATGTGGACTAAAACACTCTAGAAGGTACCAGAAGACACCAGAAGAAATGAGAGGCCGAGAGGGTTCTACCCACTGGCGGCCGGCCTATTTTGCCCTTTCGACCGCCAGGCTACAGTAGCCAATCAGCTTCATCTTTCTAGGTCGGTTTGTAACCGACCTTGAGGTTGTATCTACACCGTTATTGAAGGTCGGTTTGATCCAATGGTCATCGTTCATCGCCAAGGACTATATAAGCAGCCCCAGGGTCAACCCCAAGGCTTATCTCTCTCATTATCTTTCATTAGTTATCTACAGAGCAAAAGTTAGGGTTTCAATTAGAAGAGGGATCCCTCTAGTTGTCTAGTTGTCTAGTTCATCTAGTTCATCTAGTTCAACTAGTTCATCTAGTTGTAATTAGATCAAGGAGAGAGAAGAGGAGAGAGTTGAAGAGCCGGACTTGTCGGATCTTCATCAACATTGTAATCTTTAAAAGCAACTAGTTCGTCTTCAACGAATCTCCGTGTTCTTCATTTATTAATTCTAAGCTCTCTATTTACTTTCATTCAACATTTACTTCTACTTTATTTATTAGATTCCCACTTGCATCAAGTGCTCTAGTCTTTATAACGCTAGAGTAGTAATTATTAGATTAGGCGTGGTGCTTAGTCTAGTGGTTACCTGGAATTGCACCCAATCCCACGGATAGTTTGTGGTAGCCCTGGTGGTGGTGCCACGACGGCCGGCGTATTCCACCACGTTCGGATTGGTGTTTGTAGGACCGTAGTCGGAGCTTCCTAGCCCCCTTCTCATCCCTTTCCATGGCTAGTGTTCTGATGTCCCATAAGAAATAAATCTTGAAGTATCTTTGATTCCTAGATCTATTAGAGAAGCCTTAGAAACTTTCTCTCTCTCCCCACAACCCCATAGTTATCCTTGGACAACTTATTATCTTGATTAGTGCACTTCACGTTCCCCGTGGAAATCGATACCTTGGAATACTCCCGGGTGAAAGCTACATCGGTATCCGTGCACTTGCGGATTTTTCTATGTGCGTTAATTTATACCAACAAGCTTTCTGGCGCCGTTGCCGGGGAACGGTAGCTGTGCTAATCTCGAACCAAGTTGTCCTTTTACTTTTTCCCTTTTTACCACTATCCCTTCCACATGGATTTCACTCCAATATATAAATTCTTTGCTCCAAAGGGCGACTTGTTGGAGCCTCCACCATCATCGCACCCCATTCTTACAGATGGCTATGAGCTTCGCCCTGCTCTAATAGCCAAAGTGCAAGAGCAATCCTTCTCTGGTTTAGTAGATGAAGATCCATACGCACACCTTAAAGAATTTGAGCAGTTGTGTTCTTGTCGGGGTATTCCTGGCATGACACAAGAGACCATTAAATGGAAGTTATTTCCGTTCTCCCTTAAGGGAAGAGCGAAAAAGTGGTATGCTCATTCTGTAAGAAGCGTAAATGGAAATTGGGATGAACTTCTAGAAAAATTTTGTCGTGCTTTCTTCTCACTTTATAAAATTGCAGACCTTAGACTTGAAGTGCTTACATTTAAACAAAAAGAGAAGGAGACTCTAGGAGCAGCCTGGGCTAGATTCACAAGCCTTACCAATTCCGGCCCAAACCTTTCCTTGCCAGACCATGTCCTGTACTATCATTTTTACCTCGGCCTTAATAAGGAAGCTGCTCTGCATCTAGACATTGCTTCAGGAGGTTCATTCTCACATAAAATTGCTAGTGAGGGAAAAGCCATTCTTGAGAGAATCCTTGAAAACACCCCATACACTGGCATCTATGATGAATTCCCTGAAGAAGAAGTCAAGCCAAGCCCTGAACCAATAGAGGAGGAAAATGCAACCAAATTGGAACTTCCAGTTGATTCTTCTCATATTTTGGTTGTTGAAACACCTCCTGATAAGGGAACACAAAGACAAGTAGAGGATGATGAACCATCACCTTTAGAACTTCCCTTTGAATTCGAGGAAGATATCTTTGAAGATTATGGAAACACCTCGAATTTTCCTATCCAAGCAAGACCTCTAGTAAAGACCACTCCACATAATCAACTAGAAGAATCTATTAGCATAGAACACCTCAAAAGCCTTTCAGCAATTATGATTTATGAATGGCTAACCGAAGCGGAGTTATCACACGAGGTTGCTCGAGTCACCTCCCCTTCAACCATTCTTCTATGCCAAATTAGAGGGTCTGCTAGAAAAGTTCACTACAATTCTTCTGCCGGGATAAACATTATTTCAAAAGAGTTAGCTGATATTCTTTATCCCGACACGTCCTTAACTCCATCACAAAAACTTTTACAAGGTCCATCAGGATTTATTCTTGAAAGCCATGGAGTTTAAAGGGCTATTCCTGTTAGAATCAACAACTCTGAGTTATGCTTAGATTTTCATATTTATGACATCTCAGAAGTTAATCTCTTGATTGGCAGACCAATCATGAGACTTTTACAGGAAGAACCATTGCGAGGTCACTTAGACTTCAAGGTTGGGAATTCCACCATGACTATTCCTCTTGATCGATCTATTAATACGATAGTGGAATCTAGACCCGAACAAGACCCTATTGAGGAGGTCTTAATGGCATCTCTACAAGAGATGGCCCAACCATCCTTCGACGTTGAACACTTCGTTGAAGAAGAAGAAGAAGAGTTGGTAAAACCCATTGAGCTAGACGAAACTGAACAACCTCCACCTCCTTCAATAGAATTAAAACCACTTCCTCCTGGCTTAAAATATGTCTTCCTTCATAATAATCGAGAAACTCCAGCCATTATCAGTGACAAGCTTTCCCAAGAAGAGACTGATAAACTTGTCACTATTCTAGAAAGACATAAAAAAGCCATAGGCTACTCACTTGGAGACCTCATAGGGATTAGCCCCGCACTCTGCATGCATCGTATCCCTATTGATCCAGATGCATCACCCTCTAGGAAACCACAACGTAGACTTAACAGGGCTATGCGAGAAGTTGTTAATAAAGAGATCCTAAAGCTCCTACACGCTGGGATTATTTATCCCGTTCCTCATAGCGAGTGGGTTAGCCCTGTCCAAGTTGTGCCAAAGAAGGGAGGAATGACGGTCGTTAGGAATGAGAAGAATGAACTTATTCCTCAACGAACCATCACAGGGTGGCGCATGTGCATTGATTACCGAAAACTCAACAAGGCTACAAAGAAAGATCACTTTCCATTACCTTTCATTGATGAAATGTTGGAACGGCTTGCAAATCATTCTTTCTATTGTTTCCTTGATGGTTATTCTCGTTATCATCAAATTCCAATCCACCCCCGCCGACCAAAGTAAGACCACTTTTACATGCCCGTATGGAACTTATGCATACCGACGAATGTCGTTCGGATTATGCAATGCTCCAGCTTCTTTCCAACGGTGCATGATGTCTATTTTCTCTGATATGATTGAGAAAATCATGGAAGTGTTCATGGACGATTTCACTGTCTATGGCAAAACTTTCGATGATTGTT
This sequence comes from Hyparrhenia diplandra, assembly GCA_015847255.1. Taxonomy (NCBI): domain Eukaryota; kingdom Viridiplantae; phylum Streptophyta; class Magnoliopsida; order Poales; family Poaceae; genus Hyparrhenia; species Hyparrhenia diplandra. The sequence continues at coordinate 129,036 of JADLZK010010182.1, forward strand.
TAGAGAACTAAGATAAAGTCTTACAAAGGTGTCAAGAAAAGTCCTTAGTCCTGAACTGGGAGAAATGCCATTTTATGGTTCAGGAAGGAATAGTACTTGGACATAAGATATCCGAAAGTGGGATAGAGGTGGATAGAGCAAAGATTGAAGTTATTGAACAACTTCCACCTCCCACAAATGTGAAAGGAGTCCGAAGCTTCTTGGGACATGCAGGGTTCTATTGGCGCTTTATCAAAGATTTTTCTCAAATTGCTAGACCCCTGACTAGTGTTTTAGCTAAAGATGCACCTTTCATCTTTAGTAATGAGTGCCATGAATCATTCCAAATCCTTAAAAGAGCACTCATTTCAGCTTCAATTATTCAACCACCTGATTTTAATCTTCCTTTTGAGATCTTGTGTGATGCTAGCGACTTTGCGGTTGGTGCCGTTTTAGGCCAAACCAAGGATAAGAAGCATTATGCCATATCCTATGCTAGCAAAACCCTGTCTGGAGCACAGCTCAATTATTATACCACTGAAAAAGAGCTGTTGGCTCCTGTCTGGAGCACAGCTCAATTATTATACCACTGAAAAAGAGCTGTTGGCTGTTGTCTTTGCTATAGACAAGTTTAGATCTTATTTAGTGGGGGCAAAGGTAATAGTTTACACAGACCATGCTGCTCTTAAGTACCTCCTCACTAAGAAAGATGCTAAGCCTCGGCTACTTCGATGGATTCTTCTACTCCAAGAGTTTGACTTAGAAATCCGAGATAAAAAGGGAGTAGAGAATTCGGTAGCTGATCACTTGTCTAGGATTCCATACAAGGAGACACATGAGCTACCCATCAATGATTATCTAAGGGATGACACCTTGCTCATGATAACACACTCCGATCCATGGTATGCAAACATCGTGAACTTAAAAGTAACAGGCTATGTCCCACCTGGTGAAGACAAAAGAAAACTAGTCTATGAGAGTCGTCATCACCTATGGGATGAGCCTTATCTTTTCCGAGTTTGCGCCGATGGGTTGTTGAGAAGATGTGTTCCTATGGCTGAGGCTACTCAAATTATGGAAAGATGTCATGCCTCGCCATATGGAGGACATTATGGAGCATTCCGGACGCATGCCAAGATATGGCAAAGTGGTTTTTTCTGGCCAACGATGTATGCAGATACAAAGGAATTTGTCAGAAGATGCCACAGATGCCAAAAGCATGGAAACATAAATACACGAAATGCAATGCCTCTCATAAACAATCTCCAAATTGAACTATTTGATGTTTGGGGGATTGATTATATGGGGCCATTTCCCAAGTCTGGAAATTACGAGTACATCTTGGTGGCCGTAGACTATGTATCCAAATGGGTAGAAGCAATGCCATGTCGAACGAGTGATTCAAAACATGCAAAGAAAATGTTCCATGAAATCATATTTCCTTGTTTTGGTACACCTCGGGTGGTCATAAGCGATGGAGGATCCCATTTCATCGATAAAGTCTTCCGAAAGTATTTAGCAGATCATGGGATTCGTCATAACGTTGCAACACCATACCATCCTCAAACTAGCGGTCAAGCAGAAACATCTAACAAACAAATCAAAAATATTATGCAAAAGACTATGGATGAAATGGGGAAGACATGGAAGGATCAGCTTCCAGATGCACTATGGGCTTACCGAACTGCATACAAGACACCTATAGGCATGTCACCTTATCAACTTGTATATGGGAAAACATGCCATTTGCCTGTTGAATTAGAGTTCAAGGCTCATTGGGCGATCAAGAAATGGAACATGGATCTCCACCTAGCCGGAAGAGAAGCGCCACGATGCAACTATCGAGCTAGAAGAATGGAGAGAAAAGGCTTATCACAACTCCAAAATCTACAAAGAGAGAACAAAAAGATGGCATGATAAGAGAATCAAGCACAAGGAGTTCAAGCACGAGACAAAGTTCTACTATTCAATTCAAGAGTAAAGCTCTTTGGACATGGTAAGTTGCGAAGTAAGTGGGATAGACCATATAATGTCGTCGACACGTCAACGCATGGAGCCATCACCATCCAAGATGATACAGGGAACACGTTCAAGGTAAATGGACAACGTTTGAAAGTTTACTTAGAGCCACAGATCAACATGGTTGAGGAGTGTTGGCATTTGTTAAGTGCTAAAAGAACATGAAGGATTCTGCAAGCGCACAGAACACCTACCATTGTAGCTTTTCCCTAGGATGAGTATTCTAGAGTATCGTATCCACAGGGAAGCTTTGGCTAAAGAATTCTAATAAGTCACAATCATGTATCCACTAACTTAGCAAACCACTAGACTATAGTGAGGGGGTAATTGTTAAAGGATAAGTAAAGCATAAAATAATAACCTAAGATATCAAAGAATAATTAAACTAATCAAGAGGTCATAGAGAGAGATCAAGGTTCCTGAGTACTTCTCTATTACTTAGGTTCTATGATAGCAATTATACTAATGCACTTTGGAGCAAAGAGGTCCGTCCCAACTCGAAGAAGACGGGAAGAAGGTAGTTGGGAGAAGGCTGCCAAAAGCTCTACGAAAAACACCAATCCGAACGTGGTGGACTACAAAGGCCTTACGAGTCTGTCACCCCGGGGCTACCACAACTATCCGTGGGATTGGGCGCAACCTCAGGTAACCTATAGCCTAGACACTAAGTCTACACTATCGATTACTACTCTAGCTACCTAGCATAACTAGAGCCCTCAATACGAGCGGAGATCCCATGCAATAGCATAACAACTATACTAACCATATATGAAATAATGGAAGTAAATAGAGAAGATAAATATATGAATCATAGGCCTTGGCGATGAACGATGACCATTGGATCAAACCGACCTTCAATAACGGTGTAGATACAACCTCAAGGTTGGTTACAAACCGACCCTATGAAGATGATTTGGATCGGCATCTTGAAGCTTTGGCGGCGGCCTAAATCCCACGGGCGCCGCCAGGTCTTGTGGTTAAACCGAGCCAGGGTTTCTCCCGGTGTCTTTCGGTACCTTCTAGAGTGTTTTAGTCCACATTTTGGGTCGAGTTACTTCATGGTTAAGTCTTGTCATCGTATGTGAGATATATTCGGAACTTTCTCCATTCTTTCTCAGTATTTATACGTTAAGTCCCCTCGAAAAGATATAAATCGCCAAAGCTCGTGGAATTATGTTAGTTAAACCCCTAGTCTATGTTGATATATATTTTTAAGCCCTTATCTATGTTTAGTTGACTAGTAATATTATGCTATAACAGGTGTCAACAAGTTCCCCCAAGCTTACCCTTTGCTAGTCTCTAGCAAAGCCAAACTTAGCAATGGATCAGGAGTTGCTTCAACGCTTTCACACCTCAAAAGTACACATGCTTTCAAACAAAATTTCTCCTCCAGATAAAATTTGTTCAAATTTCAACTTACCCATATTACCTTTAACCATGGAGCTTATAGCCATATTACCTTTAACCATGGAGCTTATAGCCTTTTTTTGGGATCTTGGGTAATTGAAAGATAGAACAATCAAGTCAAGCACTATGTCTCAAACACTTTGTTCAACCTTCATTCTGGAGTTTTTGCAAGTTTTCAAAATAAAACTCAAAGTTCCTTTTGTATGACCCTCTCAAGTCTCTCATTTATGGTATTTGTGGATCCTTACTTAGGCAATAATGTTATGTTGCCTTTCTCTCATAGTATGTGGTATTTTTGGAATAAGGCAGTAGGACACTATGCCTTCTCCTCTCTCACCCTATATCTAAGGCTTATATCTGGAACTCATAGGTGGGAGAAACTAATTTTACTTACTAAGCATATATTGTAAATTCAAGCAATGGATCCAAAGTTACAAGTCACACTGATCAAGTGGTGCATGTGTATGGTGGATAGAATAAAAATGGTATGGAATATAGTAAGGTGTAAGGAAAAGATGATGGGAAATCTTACTTATGCTCCTCGAGGAATCTTCTCTCTTTGGAAATTCTGTAGAGAATCTGGGTTGTATCTTTTTCTTTCTTTCTTTTAGAGAGGTGGGCTCTGCTCACCCTAGACTTTTGTCTTTTATTTCCTCTCTTTAAAGATGTGGGTTCTACTCACCCTCGGACACTTGTCCATTTTTCATCTTTATTATTTTTTTCTTTTTCTTAGGGAGGTAGGCTCTACTCGCCCGTAGGACTTTTGTCCATTTTTCATCTCCTTTTTTTTTCTTTGGGAGGTAGGCTCTACTCGCCCGTAGGACTTTTGTCCATTTTTCATCTCCCTTTCTTTTTTTTTAATCTACAACCTAGATCTCTTTTGTAATAACTTGTGAGAGGTAAATAAATGTAATGGAGCTTTTGTAAGATATTGGCTAGCAATGAATGAGTGGATGGGTATAGTGAATATTTTTGGTTGTTCTCTTCTAGGATAGGAGTAGAATATTTTTGGTGAATATTTGGTGGATGCTTTGTGGATGCGTACTTCCAGAGTAGAAGTAGCAATAATGCAAGTGGAATAGAGTGTGGTGGAGTGGATTGTGCATGATCAGCATGACAAGTTTCTAAGGGTCGACAAAGATTGAACAAACTCAATGCAAAGCAAGCAGCCTATATATATGTCAAAGGGTTTTCCTAATCTAGGGAGCATGTATATATGGCTGTGGTAGGAGGTTCAACACTCTTGTCACACAAGAACTTATCATGTGCACTTTTAATTTTCAAAAGATAAATCTCCAGAAATCTAGTATCACTAGGAGTAAGATAAATAGTAGCTCAGACTCTCATATATCATATCCGTCAATTACCTAGACTTTAGAGCAAGCATTTGCTACCCACAGGTTTCAGGTTCAAAGCAAATCTCAAGTCAAGCAGTTGCATTAAAAGCTCGAGAGAAATTAAGCTTGAAAGGTAGGTACTTGAAAGGAATTACGACGGAACAACTATTCATCATCTCCAAGGCTAGAGATTATCTTTAGAGTTTATTTTATTATCACACTCTAATAAAGACTCTTTTATAAAGACTATATAGACTTTATTTATTTGGTTTCCTTAGTTATGCATCTTTTTATATCTTTCCAAAGCAAACAAATCTAGCTAATATTAAATAAGATAGAAGGATACTTATCTGGATACATGGGGGTTGCCCTCCCCCAAGCTGGATGTTGACATAGTCTTTGATGATGATGTGGAAGTAGAGGTAGACAACGACGATGGTGTCATCCTATCATCTCTCTCTTCCTTTAATCCTGCTGAACTCAAATAAACAACAAAGCTAGTGGAACTAGTTAAGCGTTAATGTTTTTAGCCACTTAGCTTCTTGTTGCCAAAGATAATTCTATTAAGACAGTAGTTCAGCTGCATTAATATATTTTTGGATTTTCTATGCAAAGAAAAATGATGCATGCATATTTATTCTATTTTTATGCCACCACAATAACTATCCTTGTGGGTTGTTACACACCACAAAATTACTCACATGGGGCTTAGAGTTTTTCAAAGTATATGCAACAAACAAATATTTATTTTCTTTTCTAATGCAAGGCTTGTGCTATAATGTAAATATGCTAAAAGAAAATAATTATGCATCGCAATAAGGTAAATATGGATAACTACCGATCTTACCTTTTCGGCGAGGGTTCAAGTGTTTTAAGTCCTCTGAACAAGACTTCTTACCTTGTCATTTCCTTGAGCGTATTATCGATTTTGACAATCGTGCTCCATGAGATGCTGAAGGACGACGTCACCCATGTTCTTTGCTGGTCTTATGAGTTGGAGTGAAACGTAGGCAACATCTTGTTTTAGTGTGCATGCTGTTGACGGTCGTTAACTACCTATTTTTATACCGTCAACACCTGCATAAAACATTCATATTTAAATACCAAACTTAGTGATAGGGCTTGAAACTAATTCATTCCACAAGTTTTGGTATTTTCAAGAGCAATGCAGGAATTCTCCATTTATCGTAAAGAAAAGGTATCTTAAAAGGCAAAACAAAGTACACCATCACGGAGAGCTCGTCGCGCTGATCGAAATGGATATATTACCTGATATATTTAGACTCCGGATGGAAAAGATATCGAACAAACAAAAGTACACATGAAATGAGGATCCACACCTGCTGCTACAGAACCATGCATGGCCTATCACCGAGCGACACGTGGCAGAAGCAGCAGCACCAGCGTACCCGCACAGCTGCCACAGCAGCTGACAGGCGGGCCCCGCCTGCTCCTCCACGGTCAGCAGCAGGGGGGGACAGGGCGACCGGGCCAGCCAATCAGGCGACGCCGCCTGGCCCGGCTGCCTCCCCACGCCGACGGGCGCGCACGCACGCGGGCGGGAACTCGAATTCGAACGGACGAATAGCAGCGCGACACGTGGCGGCTCAGGCGCAGTCGCGCGCGCGCTCACGCGCGGGACGCGCGGACGCGGTTCTTCCGGCCCGCCCGGGACACGTGGCGAGCGCGGAGGGGGTCGCCCGAGGCGGTTGCTGGTCCAGCGCGCGTGGACCGCCCAAACCAGCCGGTTCAGCTGCGCGGGAGGCCGGATTACTTTCCAGAAATGCAAAACAGGCACCAGTTCTCCGGTTTAGGTCCGGTTCGAGGCCTTCCTGGCCGGTTCTCTTCCGGTTTTCGCCACCATTCACAAGGAAACTTTGTTGCCGACCCTGTGAAGGACGGTTGCATGCAGTGGAGGCGCCAGGAAATATTGCCTTGTATAGAGATGGCCCTCTCCTCCCCTCTCCTATAAATAGAGGCCATTCTCTTCATTGTAAACACACACCAATTCCAAGGGCAAGAGTCTCTCCCTCTCCTCTAAGAGAGCTCTCCCCTCTACTCTTCTACCTCACTCCAATGGGATTAGGCTCACATTAGTAGTAGAGAGATCGGCGGAGGAGAGATGTGAGGGCCGGGAGCGGGGAAGTGCCGGACTTGTCGGCGACTCCCCAAACTTGTACCTCGGTGGATTCGTGCTCAGCTCCCTCATGGGATCTTGGCTAAGTAAGTTTCCATGATTCCGATAACCTTTATTGTCTCATGTTTATCCAAGCATTATCTACTCGTTTACGGGATTGATAGTCGTCCTTGTGGCGGTGCTTTGGTAGAAGGACCCCGGGGACGGGTAAGCCTTGTATACACGCCAGAGTAATAATCACTAGTGTAGACGTGGTGTCTGGGCTAGGGGTTGCCTATCTTTTGTGGCGCATCCCACGGTTGAGGGGGTAGGCGGCTGGGTTGTGACAGCCTTGTCCGTCCCTTGTAATCCCCCCACGTTCGGGTGTGGCGTAGTGCTAAATGCCGGTCTCCATCCCAGTTTGGGCGATTGCCGGTGCCCGAAGTGAACAAGTAGCTCTAAGTGAGGCTAACCATAGATCTTAAAGGTGTACGAATCCTTCTCAATAAATCCTCCCCATCTTTGGCCTTGTGTGTCCTTGGGCGAACTAGTTAGGAGAGAGTACCTCCGTTCCTGTGGAAAATACGATACCCCTGAATATTTCCGGTGAAAGCTACAACGACAATTCTCAGACGCTTGTGGATTCTTCTGCGACGTTAAGAAACGTCAACACATGCTTGCAAGACTTTCACTTGTTGAATTTTGGAGAGACCGATAGGCTTCTCCACCTTTTTGCTCAAAGTGTGTCCTGCTTGCAAAGTCATGGTAGAGATCAAGTGCATGGGCTCTGTTGGTGGGAAAACACCAACAGAACCAAACTTCATTTATTCTTCTCTAACCATACGCACATCAAACAAGATAGAGTTGATTTATTATATACTTTTCTTAAACCTAACTTGGGTGACAAGATCAGAAGATTGAGCATGATTGTTTGTGGTTAAAACTTTCGACAAATCGAATCAAGCTCATTGACTCTTGGAAGGGTTTTCTTATCTAAACACCAAAGGCATGATTATGATTATGTTCTTCCAAAACAAGGCAAGCAAAATTATGGCTTACAAGATGAGGACTAAGAGATCAAGAGAATGGTGGTAGGAACAACTAAAGAAACAAAACATGTTGAGCTAATGAAATTGGATCATGCAAAGGTGTTACTCTAACATGTTTGGCTATTTGTTTATAAACACACCATAGTTGAGAGAAAGCCTATTTATTAACAACTTACCTCAAGATGTTACCTTAATTGTTAGAGCATGCCGGCACCGTAACACCTCGTGTTGGATCTTTCCATCTGCTTGAAGCTTTCCTTATTCGGACTCTTGTGTATCCTGTTCTTCACTTGTCTCCTTTATTGCATCATCCTTTCTTTCTTGTTCTTCAAATTGTGCTAGAACCTTTTAGCTCCTCTGATGGTTTTAGTCCTACAATTTTAGTTGACAACAGATACCCGAAGGAATACAAGTAATTGTAAACAAGGGTAGAACTGTCATGGAGCTTAAGGTTGCTTTTATGCCAGAAGTTTTGATTGGATATTTTATATGCTCACCATGACTTTCTCTCTAGTTGGAAATTTTATTATACCTTAAGTTTGATTTTGATGAATGACATTTGTTAACCAAACAAACTTAGAGAGACAAAGTAATAGTGAGTAGAGGGATTGCAAACCAACATGTCAGAGTGATGGGAGCTTGAGTAGAGGAAGAGTAATGTCGGGTGATCTTTAGAAGAGTCGACCTTCCTCCCCCATGCTTGAGCCTTCCTGTCACTCGACACTTTAAGTGTGAATGCTGAACCATCCCTAATCGTGTGTTGCAATCACCATGTCCTTAGACGTTGTTCATCCTTTATTCGTGCAAGGTTAGTGACCAAGTATACCCGAAGGGAACTTGTCCTTGGAATATGTTGTTGTTTTCTTTTAAAGCCTTCATATGCTCGGATATATATTATTATTATTGTTTTTTAGAACATAAGACATAAGTTGTATACAAATATGTGATTTATATTCACTTACCTGCCTTTTGATGTTCTTATGGCCTGTAGCTTTGTCCATCCACTTCTTTAGAGTGATTACCTTTCTAGATCGTGTTATATGACACTCTTCTTCATCGAATGGACATAGCACAGACCCTTCCTCGCAAAATGTTAATGGACACATACCCGAGGGAATACAACATAGTTGGAGTAGGGGTTGTTGTCCAAAGTTCATAAGATTTCATCTATGCTAATGAAAAGGTGATTCTTTGATTACTCTTAGCACAAATTTTATTTATTCATGTCTTATAACACTTTTTTATGGCTGCACTCTAGTATGTGGATCAAGGCAAGGGGTAACTTGTAGCAAAAAAGAGAACGCGAATGATTTGATACTTACAGTTCTTCCATTAATGATGAATGAGCCGTATCTTTTGCACAAGGTTGGAGTTCATCATATGCCTTGCTTCATCTCTCGACCGAGTTCATCTCTTGACTTACCCGAATTGGATTTGAGAGTTTTCTACAGAGGGGGTTAGTCCAACACAATAACCAATGTCTACGCTAAGCAATTCTTAGTTCAATAACCAAACTAGACTCCATGTCTAATTTAATTAAGGAAGGCCATTTAACCTAAGCACCACGCTTTAATTTAAAAGCCAATGGAAGTATGTCGAAAGTACTTCCAAACCAAAGCATACCATAACAGATAAAGGTAACATTAAAGCACTATAGAGATTTATCCAATTAGAGATGAAAAGAGCATGATCATGGTGAAGATTTTTTTTTTTTTTTTTATAGATGCAAATGATATGAATGTATGCAAAGGACTAAACATGCAATGGATCTACTATGAGAAAACATAAATTAAGCGGAGTGAATGCATGAGTTGATCAAGTAAACATGCAATGCAATGCAAGAAATTAAATGATAACTACTCAATCAATTTATAGTCCATGAGCAAGACTTTCTCACCTTTATTGATCATACTTACCATAATGTGCAGCTTCGATGTACGTCACTTGAGATGTATGCGTTGAATTCTTGTGATGGCGACTTCTTCTTCAATCTATACATGGTTAGAATAATATATATTTAAATACATACCTTGAGATAGCAGGGTTCCAATGTGTGATGAATCTTGAATGATCGTACCTCGGGTTCTTCAATCTTTTCTTTTCTTTTCTTTTCTTTTTCTTGTGGAATCTTGTCGGAAGGTCGTAACGACTTCTTTTGTCCTGTCTATTCCACAATTCAACGTAACAAGGATAATCCTACTAAAGCTAGTGATACACTAAATTAGCGTACATCATGATCATCATTAGAATCTTTAGGCCAATTGCTTCCCCTAAGAACGGCGCTAAAAAGCTTGTTGGCATTTGTTAAGTGCTAAAAAGAATATGAAGGATTCTCGCAAGCGCACGTAACACCTACCATTGTAGCTTTTCCCTAGGATGAGTTTTCTAGAGTATCGTATCCACAGAGAAGCTTTGGCTAAAGAATTCTAATAAGTCACAATCATGTATCCACTAACTTAGCAAACCACTAGACTATAGTGAGGGGGTAATTGTTAAAGGATAAATAAAGCATAAAATAATAACCTAAGATATCAAAGAATAATTAAACTAATCAAGAGGTCAAAGAGAGAGATCAAGGTTCCTTGAGTACTTCTCTATTACTTAGGTTCTATGATAGCAATTATACTAATGCACTTTGGAGCAAAGCAGTCCGTCCCAACTCGAAGAAGACTGGGAAGAAGGTAGTTGGGAGAAGGCTGCCAAAAGCTCTACGAAAAACACCAATCCGAACGTGGTGGACTACAAAGGCCTTACAGAGTCTGTCACCCCGGGGCTACCACAACTATCCGTGGATTGGGCGCAACCTCGGGTAACCTATAGCCTAGACACCAAGTCTACACTATCGATTACTACTCTAGCTACCTAGCATAACTAGAGCCCTCAATACGAGCGGAGATCCCATGCAATAGCATAACAACTATACTAACCATATATGAAATAATGGAAGTAAATAGAGAAGATAAATATATGAATCATAAGTCTTGTAGAGAAGATACAAAGACATACCATACTCTGAAGACATCTCTAGAACAAGAGCATAGCTCCACTCTCCTTTACTCTTGATTAGATCTAAGTTAGATCTAATCTACTTCTAATTACATGGCTAATCTACTTCTAATTACATGACTAATCTACTTCTAATCTACTTCTAATTCACTAATCCCAGAGAGAGGTTATCCTTACATTGGGACACCTCTACAAACCGAGAGATAATGAATAGAATGAGATAGAATGAATTCGGTTTAACCACGGGTCGGGGGTCATCTTATATAGGCCTTGGCGATGAACGATGACCATTGGATCAAACCGACCTTCAATAACGGGTGTAGATACAACCTCAAGGTCGGTTACAAAAACCGACCTACGAAGATGATTTGGATCAGGCATCAGAAGCCCGGCCGCCGGCCTAAATCCCACCGGGGCGCCGCCCGTGGTCTTGTGGCCAAACCGAGCTAGGTTTCTCCCGGTGTCTTCGTACCTTCTAGAGTGTTTTAGTCCACATTTTGGGTCGAGTTACTTCACGGTTAAGTCTTGTCATCGTATGTGAGGTATATTCGGAACTTTCTCCATTCTTCTCTCAGATTTATCTGTTAAGTCCCCGAAAATATATAAATCACCAAAGCTCGTGGAATTATGTTAGTTAAACCCCTAGTCTATGTTGATATATATTTTTAAGCCCTTATCCATGTTTAGTTGACTAGTAATAGTATGCTATAACAGGTGTCAACAAGGAGCTAGATGTAATTGAGTTTATATGATTATTATATTAGAACACTCTAGACAACTAATGCTTAATTGCCTAACCTTTAATCAGTTCCACAAGCTTTGTTGTCTATTTGAGTGTTGCAGGATTAATGGGAGAACGACATGATAGGATGACACCCTCATCGCTGTCTACCTTAACTTCCACATCATCAACATCCCGACATGTCAATCTAGCTTGGGGGAGAGCACCCCCAGTTATCACGATAAGTATCTCTTACTATATATTATCCAGCTATATATCTTTTTGCTTTGTTTGATAAGAGTCTAGTGTTTAAAAAAAAGAGTCTTTGTTAGAATGTGAGAATAAATGATCTAGAGGGAGTATTCACCAGTTTGCTTTTGCTCAAATAAAATGAACCTTAAGTTTGGAAATGATGAATAGTTGCTCTGCAGTAATTCCTTACACGTACCTAGTTTTCAACCTTGAATTTCTCCCAAGTTTCAGATAAAACTGTTTTGACACATGATTTACTTTGAATTAGAAAACTTTTAGGTAGCAAATGCTTGATCTAAGTCTAGGTGATTGACGGATATGATATATGAAAGGTTGAACTGCTATTTATCTTGTTCCTAGTGATACTAGAGTCCTGGAGAATTATCTTTAAAATTAAAAGTGTTACATGATGAGTTCCTGTATGACAGAGTGTTCTTACCATATATATACCTCTTACAACCTACACTCCACTCATATATGCCACTTCTATCTTGGAAGTATGCATCCATCATATTCCACAAAAAGCTCATCATTGCTATAATGCTCATAGTTCTTGCTACTTGTCTCTCTAAAAGGAAAAAAATGAGGCTTGGGTTGTATTCAAAAGAAAAAGAGAAAAAGAAAAAAAAGAGAGAGAGACAGAAACGGGAGATGAAAAATAGACAAGTGTCCTACGGGCGAGTAGAGCCTACCTCCCTAAGAGATGAAAAATGAACAAGTGTTCGAGGGCGAGTAGAGCCCACATCTCTAAAAATAATAAAAGAGAGAGAAAAAGGGACACAAGTCCGAGGGTGAGTAGAGCCCACCTCTCTGAAAAAAAAAGAGTATACAACCCAGGTTCTCCTCAACATATCCAAAGGAGAGATAGTTTCAAGGAGCAAAAGAAAAATGGGGCTTCATTTATGACTTTCACGAAACTCTCATATTTTGAAATTCTTGCAAAAACTCCAGGATAATAGTTCATCTAAGAGCTTGAGACATAGTGTTTCACTTGATTGTTCTATCTTTCAATTGCTTAAGACTCAAGTGAAGGCTATAAAGCCCCATGATAAAAAGTTTTGAAGTTAGAATAATATATTTTGAGGAGAATTCTTGTTTGAAAGCATGTGTACTTTTGAGGCATGAAAGCATTGTAGCAACTCCTGATCCATTGTTAAGTTTGGCTTTGCTAGGGACTAGCAAAGGGTAAGCTTGGGGGAGCTTGTTGACACCTGCTATAGCATAATATTAATAGTCAACTAAACATGAAATAAGGGCATAAAATGAATATCAACATAAGTCTAGGGGCTTTATTAAAATAATTCCACAAGCTTTGGTGATTTATATCTTTTCAGGGACTTAACAGATAAATGCAGAGAAGAATGGAGAAAGTTAGGAATATACATCTCATACGATGACAAGACTTGACCGTGAAGTAACTCAACCCAAAATGTGGACTAAAACACTCTAGAAGGTACCGTAAGACACCGTAAGAAACGAGGCCGAGAGGGTTCTACCCATCGGCGGCCGGCCTATTTTGCCCTTTCGACCGCCAAGGCTACAAAAGAGCCAATCAGCTTCATCTTTCTAGGTCGGTTTGTAACCGACCTTGAGGTTGTATCTACATCGTTATTGAAGGTCGGTTTGATCCAATGGTCATCGCTCATCGCCAAGGACTATATAAGCAGCCCCAGGGTCGACCCCAAGGCTTATCTCTCTCATTATCTTTCATTAGTTATCTACAGAGCAAAAGTTAGGGTTTCAATTAGAAGAGAGATCCCTCTAGTTGTCTAGTTGTCTAGTTCATCTAGTTCAACTAGTTCATCTAGTTGTAATTAGATCAAGGAGAGAGAAGAGGAGAGAGTTGAAGAGCCGGACTTGTCGGATCTTCATCAACATTGTAATTTTGCAAAGAACTAGTTCGTCTTCAACGAATCTCCGTGTTCTTCATTTATTAATTCTAAGCTCTCTATTTACTTTCATTCAACATTTACTTCTACTTTATTTATTAGATTCCCGCTTGCATCAAGTGCTCTAGTCTTTATAACGCTAGAGTAGTAATTATTAGATTAGGCGTGGTGCTTAGTCTAGTGGTTACCTGGAATTGCACCCAATCCCACGGATAGTTTGTGGTAGCCCCAGGTGGTGACAGCCCTGACGGCCGACGTATTCCACCACGTTCGGATTGGTGTTTGTAGGACCGTAGTCGGAGCTTCCTAGCCCCCTTCTCATCCCTTTCCGTGGCTAGTGTTCTGATGTCCCATAATAAATAAATCTTGAAGTATCTTTGATTCCTAGATCTATTAGAGAAGCCTTAGAAACTTTCTCTCTCTCCCCACAACCCCATAGTTATCCTTGGACAACTTATTATCTTGATTAGTGCACTTCACGTTCCCCGTGGAAATCGATACCTTGGAATACTCCCGGGTGAAAGCTACATTGGTATCCGTGCGCTTGCGGATTTTTCTGTGTGCGTTAATTTATACCAACAGGGACCCCATGTTCATCTAAACAATTGAGCTTTGAGATATGGTAGAATGACTTGACACTTGCTCTCTTATGCAATGAGACTTGGTTTTATTTCAAAAATTCAAATAAAGCATGCTCCTGGTTTGACTTAGACAAATCCTACCAAAGCCTGAATAATGACATGAATATCCACTATAGCTACTACCTACTGTATTGAGTTTTGTCAGGCTCTGTGATCTGGGTTGAGAGAGGCTCATACTCCCAAGATCGAAAAACACGTACACCCACATATACACGCCGATTCTCACATTGAGATTGTGCACAACATGCACCCTTACCATCCAGAAAATAAATACTCCATCCAAGTTATACCATGATCATCTCCTATTATCAGAAAAGTATCATGCTAAAAGAAGATACAGGCAACAGAAAAAATATGAGAAAAAGAAAAAGTTGGACAAATGTCCCGAATAAACGACGAGGAAGTCAGCACTATGTAAAAAAAGGCCTCTACAAATGGCGTTGAGGCCTTTCTACGATCAAGGCTGCTCGCCTGCCCATTAGGGTCTCTAAATGTCCGACTTTACTGCACTGTCCATAGCGAGCGCTCGCGAACAGTTTTAATACGACGGATTTCGCGGCGCCTCAAACTTCCCCCCGCCCGTAGTGAGCCCTTGTTACACACGCCCCGTGAAACGCTCGCGGTCCCGGGTTTTGCTCGACCGCGGGTCTACAAAGATCTACGCACATACTGTCTAAGATGCGACCGTACCTCGGAAACCTCACGCACCAGCGGCATCGCGAATCGTCAGTATCAGCGTCCAAAAGTAGCGACGCACGAACCCAATATGCGATCGTAACAGTTTCAACGCATACGGGCACGTCGTACAAGAAGGCGTCGGCCACTAACGCGACGCGACGGGACGCTAGTATGCATCGCGCCCCAAACCGTTATCCACTCACGCGGACACCGATCACTATAAGGGTGCGTAAACCGTTATTCAAATACGACCGTGTGGGACGGCCGACAGATATCTTCGCATTACGCACCTTTTGTGGTACACGTGTACGTGTCACCTCTGAGCTACGCACGCAGTTAGATTGCTCGACCAGAACTATAGTCCGGTTCCACGATGCTTGTTTTGTACTACCGCTGCGGAAACTTAATGCACTTTCGTGACGCTCAGAGGTCGCTCGACCGTAATTGCATTGCGAGCTACGGCCACATGTTTAAAACGATCGTCCGCAATGTGTCTGCGGTTACGTGACGGTTGTTCGCAACACGTGTCAAGAAGTAACACACGAGGTACGACGCGTTTTAGTAAGCTCGTCTGCGTTCCTTTCCAGCTATTACAGACGTTCTTTTGTAACCACATCTGTGGGGATTTAGTCGCTTTTACAGACGGTCGCTTTTGATTCTCGCTCGACCAGAACGTTACGTATTTTCGTGACGCTCGTTCGGTGTTTCCCGACGTTTCTTCGGTTACACGACGGACATTTAGTACGAAACCTACTGGCGCGCCGCATCGTTAGGTTGTGGTGCAGTACATAGATAACATACCGTTTGCTATGCGGCGTAAATTGAAAATGGTAGACACCGGCAAACACAAATAATCTGGATGCACAGGTCCGATCACAAACAAATAGCGTAAGGCAAAGCATTGCAAATTCAGGTGTATCTCAGATTGTTCACAGATGTACCCGGTTCTTCGGCACGCGCCACAGATTGTTCACAACACAAATAACACAGGTTCACATGCATGTATCCGGCTTTGATCGTCATGCAAAGAAGGGAAACAAGAATACGAGTTCACATGCATGTATCCACCGATCGTCATGCGGTCGGGTGTATTGTTCAAGATCTACAACTCTATATCCATCCGAGGACAAAATTATCACCTTTCCTCACTTATAGGCTTACGAGAAAAATTGAGGCGACAATCGCGTGCTCTCTATCTCTTTCCGCCCGATGATGTGTTGATGCTCGGTTGTTGGATGGAAATCACTTGAAGTAGCTAGCTTTGTCACCGAGCAGATTTGAAAATTTTCGCCTAAAAATTAGCGGGGGCCTAATATTATACGCTTTCAATTCGTAAGAGGCGTCTATGAGGACTACACAAACCATCGAGGCGTAAAAAAAAAAAATATAGTTCAGAAAGTACTTTGGTAATGCTTGTTTTAATAAGGACATTCCCTGTAAGACAAGATAGTTGAAGTACTCTACAGAAAGGGTCATTGTTCTTGAGCACGTATATTCATGTATAAAGAAAATTAAGCGGCAGTATTTACAGTATTTTATAGTTATAGTAGCAGCCTCGGTCAAAAAAAAATATTAGGAGAAAATTATATAGTTCAATTCCGTAATAGGCGCCTATGTCTCTATGAGGACTAGTCAAGCCTGTGTTCGCTTGTGCTTGCTTCAGCTTTTTTTCAGCTTATTCTCTCGGAGAATAATATTAAACAAGTTTAACAAGCTCTCGAGGGGAATAGATCACCTCGCCCTCCCAAAAAAAAAAAAGTAGCTCAGAATAGTGGAATCAACAAAATGTAGTTCAAGAATAGTTTATGTAATAGGCAATGCACAAGGTTGATGGGCTACATATCAAACCCTAGAATCACCGGTGGAGGAAGACGCCGCCGGAGGAGGAGGTCGCGGGCGGAGGCGGCGTCGGCTAGAATGGCGCGGATGCGCCGGGCGTGACAGGCGGGGCCGATGAGGCGGCCGGAAACCCTAGAATCACCCGTGAGGGGGGCGGATGAGGAATGAAATGGATCGTCTGTTAGTATAGGCGGATGAGATATGAAATGGATCGCTTTGTGAGGAGGCGGTTGAGGGTTTTTGAGTTTCGCGAAAGCTCGGCGCGTAAAAATCGTGGAAAGTTGGGGGGGGGCACAAGGAAAAGGGAGGAAATACCGAAAATAGCGCCACTTCAGTTGCGGTGGGAGAAGGCGCGCGGGTGGGGCCGCCCCTGTCGGGGGTCATATATCTGCGCTATTGCGCGCTATAAACGCGAATAGCGCCATAGCGCCGCTATTTTCCGCTATTCCTACTAAGCCAAAAATAGCTTGCGCGGCCCGTTACTTCATCATTAAAAAAAAATGGCAAAAAATCTACGTAGCTTTTATTGCTTTATTATGACTTCCGCCCCACAAATAAAAGTACGTTTTTGACTTCTATAATCTAGGTTTGACCGTTCGTCTTATTCAAAAAGTTTTAAGAAATTTTAGTTATTTAGTTATGACTTATTTTATCGCTTTTACTTTTTCATAATTATTTGCTTATTTTATTATTTGCATAAGAAATTTAAATAAGACGGATGGTCAAACAGAGATTGTAGAAGTCAAAAAACTAACTTTTATTTATGTGTATCTTAGCACATGTTATCATCAATTTCATTTGGCACTTGGCTATTATTATGTTGGAAACTCATAGATTATATGATGAAAATTCATGGATTATATATTATATTATCACCGCGTGATTAATATGCCATCGATTCTGACCAGCGTGCTGAAAATGCGCGAGTAAAAAACATTCGCCGATCGCGTGGGTTCGCTACCTCTCGCATCGCGCAATTTGGGGCGAACTCACTTCAACGCCCTGGCTACATCTATCTCGTCGTTGCCGCTAGCTTCACGTGTCGCCTTCCACGTACGACCACCGCCGGCGGCGCCGCGTCGTCCTCGCCGTGCACCATGCAGCGGCTTCCACCGGAGGTGCTTGGCTGCTTGCATTGGTTGCCATCCGCGTGCCAAGGACGCAGAGGATCCCATGGATGACCTCTAAAGCAGATGGCAAAGGCATGCGGCGACGCCATGGTGGGGACGAGCATCCCTCTCGGCGAGACTCGAGAGGTGTGTAGGATACACAAAGGATACGCATGCAAGTTTGAGAAATTATTAGGGCGTCCGCCCGTTTTTCCCTCGGTGCGTTCGCATGGGTTATGTCCGTCTCCCCGCACGGGATACGCACCCGAGTATGCTTTGCTCACCTCACGAGTGCCACCGCTTTCGATCTTCACCGCCGCCCGGTGACATCGACCACTCTTCGCCGCACAAAAAATAGCTAGAGCGCTCGAGCTTCCACCAAAAAGCCCCGCCGCGTCGCGCCATGGAAAACCTTTCGCGTGACATGCTTGCGAGAGATTGCATTTCGCGGTCGCCATGGTCTCGGCGGATCCCATGGAGGACCTGCACAATCTGCGGGCCACTGTTCAGATATGAAAGCGGCGTCGCGGCGACCCCCTAGTGGGACGGAGCATCCATTGGGCGGATGTTTCGTACCCGCGGGGGCGCAGGGGTATCGCTCGAGGATCGCGAGAGTCTTGTCACCAAGCTCGCCGCCCGTTGGCAACCCGGAGGCGTGCTTCAGGCCGGCATGTATGCCATTGTTGACTCGGTAACCAACGACATATTTTTCCCGTCAACTTACTACCATAAAGGGAGTAAAATTAAACCTTTTTATAATCATATACTTTTATCACTAATAAATTCCACTTGTAGTGTCTTGTATTTTATTTTGCAGATTTATAATAAAAGCAAGTGGAAAATCGAACCAAAAGTACGCCTTCCGAGAAAGCGCATTATTGCAAAACCCAAGCCCAAGAGCAAATCGACCCAAAACATCAAATGCGGGCGAGCACAGCCCGGCCCACAACTTTTCGAGGCGAAAGACGACACCCCACCGAGGCCGGGCCAGGGCGAGCCGGGGGTCTTGGCGCACCACACTGTGCGGCCGCACCCTCCCCGAGGCGGCTGCCCCAACCTCGGGAGGGCGGTTCGTGCACTTTCCAAACGGGGTTTCCCGCCTGCGTTGGTCGGTTTGCGATACAAGGAAGGTTTACCAGTCGGTTTTGATGTAAATTAGCACTTAGGCCCCTCCTCCAAGTGTATAAGTAGGCCCCCCTCTCTCCCTCTCTCAACACACACCACTTGGAGTCCAAGCAAACCAGCAATCTCTCTCTCTCTACCACCTCTACCTCTCTCTCTTCTACTTCTTCTTTCTTCTTCTTCTTTTCTTCTTTATTCTTTCTTAGTTAACACTTGGAGTAGAAGAGCTACAAGGAGGGCTTGTCTCCTAGAAGAAAGTGCTTTGGTAATACATCCACTCTATGGAGCATTCTTCTATTTGCAAGTCTTATATTTATGTTCTTGGCCTAACTTATGAACTAGAGTATAGTTTTGTTCATGTTCTTGTGTTGGTATATGAACTAGCATATAGTTTACATATCATAATCTTGACATGTTCATTACAGTTCATCATCGATCATCATATGCCTAACTTGATTAGAGGTGGGATATCGGTTCGTTGTTCCTTCGGGTTTGCTCTTGTTCTAGTCCGTCCATTCGACGAGTGGGGATCCTGGGGGGACAAGAGTAGTGCTCTAATATGCGGGCATGGTGCCCGGGTATTACGACACCTGTGGATATGAGGGCATGCCACGGTTGAGGGGGTAGGCGCTTGGTCGTGACAAGCCTTGACCGGCCCTTGAAATCTCCCCACGTTCGTATGTTCTGTAGGAGTTCGTAAATGCTTCCTATCGGGCCGTATGGTATCCAGGGAGTCTCCCCGCTATCCTAGACCTAACCATGATTAAATCAGTTTGCATTTGATCCTAACTATTCATTTGTATGGCCATGACTAGATACATTAGAACTACTCCATTAGGTTATTCATTTATTCATTTATTCTTTATCTATTTTCTTTATCCTTTTCTTTGGTGGATTCTTAAGTGTGTGTCACACTATCCATGAACCGTTATTGCTTACCCCTGTTATGAACATTTTGGTCTAAGCAAACACATGTTCCTCTATTCAGATGCCATGCTAATCACATGCCTTCCTTTGGGAAAATATAAATAACGATACCCTTAATACTTCCGGGTGAAATGCTATAATGATAGATCCGCGGCTTTGCGGATGAATATCTAAGATGGCAAGATCTATCCCGTTGATGATTCCATTTCGGATCACCGACATGGTGGTTTACCTTGGGAATGTCAGCGGGCGCATTGACGCTCTTATTGGGGATGGGTTTTATATACGTTTCCTTTGATTGCGTTAAGAAATGCCAACAAGCATTTCGGCGCGCCGCTGTCGGGAAGGCATTGTGAAAAAAAAATAATAAATAGTGGCTATGAATATGAACCGGTGCATGGATACCATTTGCTCATACAAGGCTAATCTTTTATGTTTTCTCCGTTGTGGATGAAAACGGGATAGTGTATGTCGGGTTTCCTCTTGCGGGAAAACTTCATCTCCGATCCAGAGGCACTCCTAAGGAAGAACCGGTCTCGTGCGCTTCTTCTTCACCGAACCCCGACAATCAAGACCGACATCCCCGCACCAACCGCAACTCAAGCCATGGCCCGAGGGTCGCCGCGATTTCTCAACTCCCCGCTATCACCAACGTGCCCATCGGGCCGGCGGTGAACGTGGCGGACAAAAACTTCAAGCTTCGTCTTTGGGGCCGATCACCATGGTGCGGGCCGGTCCATTGTGGATTTGCCGGCGAGGACGCAAATGCTCATCTCCAACACTTCCCGGAGCTATGCGATACTATCGTCATCAAAGATGTCGCGGCCAGACGTCATCAGGCTCCGTCTGTTTCCCTTCTCCCTCGTCGTGGGGAAGGCTAAAACGATGGTTCTACAAGGACAAGGAAGTCGTCGATGCGTGGGCCAAGTGCTTTCGGCGTTCCTCGCCAAGTTCTTCCCCATGGGCAAAACCAATGCCCCGAGGGGAAGAATCGCCAATTTCCAGCAGACATCAATGGAACCTATCCCCGAGGCGTGGGAGAGGCTGCGTGAATACATTCCCGCATGCCCGCACCACGGGATGGAAAAACCGGCTGGTGCTCCGTAACTTCTACAATGGTCTCACGGCCATATCGGAAGGGGCACCTCGACGCCGCCGCCGGGTGGCGCATTTCTATCGCTCACCATCGATCGCAACAGCCCCGATTGATAAAATGGTGGCAAATCGAGCCGGGGCGAAGACGAGCCCCGCCAAAAACACAAAAAGGCATGCATACCATGAAGGAGGCGGATATGCTTGCCGCAAAAATGGACTTCGCCGCTAAAGAGGCCGGAGGAGCGCAAAGACAGACGATGCTCTTGCCGCCGGCGCCCGATCCTACGCCACGCACGCCACATGACCTCGTGGAGACGTGTGGTGAGGTTGGCCACTCAGGGATAACGCCACGAGACCCGCGGAAGAAGCCGCTTCATCAACAACAAAGAACGGGTATCGCCAACCGCAGCGAGGCTGGAACAACCGATCGAGGCCACCATTCCAAGGCAAACGGGGTACAACTCCAACTATAACCCCGGGTCACCATCACTAAAGGACCTGGTAATTGGGCCAGGGCGAAAAATTAACGAAAAATCTCACCAAAAGATGAGCCACCAAGACAAGATCTTGGAAGGTGTGAATAACAAGCTTGAAGGGTTGACGTCGTTTGTGAAGAACCAACTCGGCTTCAACAAGATGATAGAGACACGGCCTAGCCCGATTGCAGCCCAAGTGCCAGTTAATCGACTCGGGGAAGGATCCCGGGGCAACCCGAGGTCCCACACGAGTCAGTTAACATGATATCTCTGAGGCTCAGCCAACCCAGAGAGCTGAAAAAGATCCCTGTGGACTCGCCATTCATTGCCAAGAAGGGAGATCCTGGACGTCCGATCATCAGCTGTGCCATTGGCCCCCACAATTTTGCTAATGCATTTTGTGACACAGGGGCCGTGATAATGTGATGTCCAAGACCACCTTCAACAAAATCCATGGAGGGACGCTTACTCCCGCCAAATTCGCCCCTCCAAATGGCAGATCAATCAACAAGGCGGCCCGAGGGAATACTGGAGGACATGCTGATTAAGATCCAAGATGAATACATCCCTGCCGACTTTGTGGTCTTGGACATGGGCCCAAAGGAGGATGTGTCTCTCCTCCTGGGGAGACCATTTCTTTATCTTTGCCAAAGGCCGACATCGATCCCGGGGAAGGGCTTCATCGTCTTCCATATCAAGGATAAGGCGGTAAAGTGCCCATTCATTGGGTACAAGCAACAACACACCCGGCAATCATCGTCATCAAGACCGGTGTGGAATGTTGAAGGATCCGCTCGAGACCCCGGAGCAGGTACCCTCCGCCAAGATTGAGGGGAAAGTCGACAGCCGACTATAAATAACCCGCTCAAAAAAAAAAAAAAAATATCAAAAAAAAAAAAAAAAAAAAAAAAATGGGGCATATCCAAAAAAAAAAAATGGGGTATATTAAAAAAAAAAATTCTATATATATATTTTTATATATTTATGTGTTTCATAAAATATTTTTATTAACAAAATATTTTGGAAAACTAAAAAAAAAAATCTTTATAAATAAAATAAGTCTTTACATGAAAAATAAAGAAAAATATTTTCTACATAAAAAGTATATACAAAAATATTTTTTAAAATA